>JACCGJ010021534.1:0-32810 GCA_013407085.1 Atriophallophorus winterbourni | reverse complement strand
CAAACTGAACTGAAACAGATCTGAAGGATAAAGATTGTGTTTTGGCGGGCTACTTGAAAACAGAATTTTATTTCGTTTGCTTCAAAGTGGTGGATAAACACCGCACACCGATTCAGGTACACGCATTTTTGTGAATCAATAATTTGATTAAACACTTTGTACAAACGATATAATTTGCCATCATTCAAAATTATTTAATATTATCAATTTCTATATTCCACTTGTAGCAAATCGTAAACTCAGCTGAACCTAACTGGTTTATAAGATTCACGCGGTTATTATGACTACTTATTACTCATACACATGACTTACAACTAATGTGGTTATAGCTACTTACCTTTTACTCTCCGATGACGGTTTCGACGAATTTTCATGTTCATTTAAAATTTTGTTGGATGTATATTCGCACAATCCTCCTAGGATTTCGAGAAGAATGATAATGTTATTTATACCAGAACACAAATGAGGTCAATTGGAACTTTTGTATCTTGCTTTAAATAAAATTGTTTTGTATTGTATTATGCACGGTACAGTAAATCGCCGACAGTGCTTTTTCAGCATGTCAATAGTCAATAGGTTTATTGTGGTAATAAAAGCTGATATCTTGTAAGAAACCTCTGGGTGGTGTGTACCGAGGGTCGCACAAAGCGTGCTAAAAAGCATACATGAGAGAAAAACAGGCAAATAGGCCTTATAGCGGGCCATGTTCGCGTATAGCATACACCTTGATAGGACATTTGTGGCTTTTTATAGGGAGAAGTGTCAGCCCATGACACACCACGTCCTCCAGTGCATGACGGACTTGCGGACGGTTGCTTTGGCGTAAGCAACGTTGATGCTGGTAAGATGGGGAGAAAAGACTGGAAAAAGTTTTAGTCGTTTATGGCTATGTGAGTGGTATGTAAGCATAATTGGGTAGATCGGAATGGCGAAAGATAAACGAAAGTCACTTGAATGTTGATTGCCGTTAGTGCTTGTCTAGGCGTTGCTTAAACAAGGACGGTGACTCAGCACATACCACCTCCGGCGGGAGAGCGTTCCAGACCAGACAATAACGAATGTCACTTTTTTGGAGCGAAGCGAAGTGCGAAGCGAATCTTCGAAAAGCCCTAACTGCCGTTCGCAATGGCGAATAGTATCAAAGCGAATATCCGAAGTGCACTTCGCAATGGCGAAGCGAAGCGAAGCTTCGCATTTCGCTATAACGAATATTAGCGAATAATCTTCGCTCAACTTCGATGTCCCCCAAAAACTTCGTTTTCGACAAAAAACCTTGCTATAAATTGCTATAATTCGCTAATATTCGTTTAAATTCGCTATTCTTCGCTGAAATAAAACGAATTCCGAAATAAATTATTTTTTGACCATGAAAGAACTTTTATTTGACAAGAGAGGACTTTTTCATGAGCTTTGGAATTGTAAATATAAAAAAACCGTGTTTTCTCAAAGGAAATTAGGCTCTTCCTCTGAGTCGGTCTCTGAGACCGGGGTTCTGGACCTGGACCTGGTGCCGGAACTGGTCCGGCTGCCTCCAGTCAGAGGGGAGTAGGCCCCCGCCGTGAGCTCCTGTGTGTCGACAAACTCGACATCCTCAAGGTTGGCCTCAGGGTCATCCTGATCTTTGAGCTGCTGCTGACTCTGAGTGCTGGTACCTTCGCCATTGGTGAACTCCTGGATGCGGAGCTTCATCCTCTTCATGTAGGGGAGCACTTTCTCGTAATTGTCATGAATGTAGACGAGCTTCTGGACCCTCTCGTTGTTCAGAAGGCTTCGGGTGGGCTTGGTCACGAGTCCAGCTTCCGAGAAGACCCTCTCTGATGAGGCCGAGGTAGCCGGGATGGCGTAGACCATCCTAAAAGAAAATGAGACAGGTTGAGTATTTTGTATTAGGTTCCAGGGGGTGCAAAAGTTAAACTACTATTTCGAAGTATAACAATACTATATCAAAGTATAGCAATACTACATCTAAGAATAGAAAATAATATATCGAAGTATAGTGAATAATATCGAAGTATGGCGAAGTTTAGCGAATAATATAGCGAAGTATGGCGAATAACGAGAATAAATTATAATCCAACGGAAAATAAGTGACCTTTAACTTTGAAACAACTTACTGGGCGACTTTGGCGAGTAGAGGGAGCTTCTTGGCCTTCATCTTCCAGTACTGGAGCACGTCGATGTCCTCCTTTTCCAGGGGAGACGCCATCCACTCATTCAGCTTCTTGACATATGGAGGAACTGGGGCTGGTTGATACTGGGACTGGGACTGGTCGACGCTGCCAAAGGCCAATTCCGGATCAAGATCAAGGTCATGGTGCTCTTGGAGAAAACCTTCAAGATCCTGGCAAGCAGGTTCCGGCATCTGAATGGATGGTGGGGCGGCTGGGGCCAAGCTGGCCAAGAGCAACTTGATGATCTGCTCGCACTCGTAGAAGAGGTGACCATGAGACCTGGTCCTGAGGTACACGGCCTTCTGAGTGGGGTTCAGGTAGTGCGCCATCTGGGGTCACTGAGAGCCTTCTTGAAGAGGTTTTAAATGACTCCCCGATCTTGACTCGCCCAGAGCGGGACTGGGACTGCTGCTGCTTCTTCTGGAAAAGAAAAGAAAGAAAAACAGTTGAGCTTCATTTCCAACAAACTATTGCAAAGTATAACGATGTTCACGCACAGTATTTGGAAGTACTAAGCGATCTATAACAAAGTATATGGCGAGTTATTGCGAAGTATAGCAAAGTTTAAACGAAGTATAGTGAAGGTTGCGTCAAACTGAGACTAACTCACCTTTTCAGTCTCCAACTTGGCCTTCTGGTTCAGAAACTGCTTAGAAACGTCCGGATGCTTCGATATGATGTGGCCGACCATGCCTTGGGGGGTTCTCTGAGGCCAGGCGATGGACTGGCCACAATCCTCGACTTGGCAAAGAGCTCGAGCTTCTCTTTTCTTCGCACCTTTCTTCAGAGCCTCCTTCTTGAAGAAGTTCCAGATCGGTGATCTGGTAGGCTTGTGCCGGTAGGTGGTGTGATGAAAGTCGTCATCATCATCATCTGACGGCGGCGGAGACCTCTTTCTGGAGGACTTGGGGGTCCACAGGTCTTTGGACGGCATCTTGACCTTGAGGGTCGGGCTCCTCTTGGACTTCTTGGCCGAGGCCGAGTCTTTGTCCTTGTCCGACTTGTAGTGCGTCTTCGGGGGGCTCATGATGAGACTATGATGAGACAATTAAATTTTCATCCTATTTATAGTCCTCCAACCACGCACGCAAAAGAAACAAACGCCCAGGCAAGGCGGCAAGCACCCACGCAGAGCGGCAAACAGTATCTTAGCCCACGTACAGTCTCTGACTGTGCGGCACTTTGCCTGGATCAGGCTTGTGCTTTCATAAAAAAGCAGATCAAAACACCCACGCCCTTCGCATCCGGCCACACCTACGCGAATACATTTAAAATAATGAAGTACAAAAAAGTACAACCCTTTGTCTACTGACCGTAACTCTAGTTACCACCTGAAATGTTAGCTTATAGCAATTAAACAAGCAGTCGGTTGCTAAGTAGCTTACGTCCGTACCTCCAGTCACCATCGGAGTGCACTTGTCTGGCCTTTGTCTAACAACAAGTGTCAACATTAAAAACAATTCCCGTAGACAAACGGTTAAAATATTAAAGTACAAAAATGAACACTCTTCGCTTTTAGCGAAGACTTCGCTAATATTCGTTTACGGCGAAGTTTGAACTTGCACTTCGTTTTAAGCGAAGAGAAGTATAACGAATTTTTAGCGAAGTTTATTTTTGCCCTTCGCCATGGCGATAGCGAAGCGAATATTCAACAATATTCGCTTCGCAACTTCGCTTCGCTTTAAATCCCAAAGCGAAGTATTCGTTATTGTCTGTTCCAGACACGGCATATGCGAAGGGGTAGGAAATACCTTCGACTTTTCAATCGGCTGATCTGATGAGCAATCTTGAGATTGTGCCCACAATAATTGCATCGATTGGATAGAGGTATTAGGGACTTGCAAGGGTGAAAATGCAAAAGGTCAAAAGCAAATCTCCGCGGAGAAGTCGGTAGCGGATTAAGAAGAGGCCGCTATACTGCAGCCGTTCTTCGTAGGACATGTTTTGAAAGCCATTGATAAGCGTTGTTGCTCGCCGTTGTGGCTGTTCGAGGGCGTTCAAGTCTTGTTGTAGCTACGGATGCCACGCACTGACTGCATATTCGAGCGGGGAGCGGATGTAAGCGGACAGTAGCTGTGGGAAGAGTCGTCGGTCAAAGCGTCTGAAAAGTCGCATCAGAAGATCAACACTGTGGTTTGCGGTTCTTGCAGCCTTGTTGAACAGGCTGGAGCAACCCAAGTACGATGTACGATGACCTCGAGGTCGCTTACCTGGTCCACATGTGTATTAGATCCTTCTGATAGTGACATCCGCCGATGTAGTTTCTGATTTATTTGATTTTTCAAAATCGCGTATAACGTAACGTAGACATTAATCATGATATTTTGATCGATACCAATTACGAATTTTATAGGAATACCATTCTTTTATAGCTACCTACTCCCCCTGGCTACGAATGAATGAATGAATGAAAGCACAAGTGTTGAACAAAGTGCCGCACAGCCAGAGACTGCACGTGGGCGAAGATACTGTCAGGTTGCCCAGGCCAGGAAATGGTAGTGAGACTCCAGCGTGTTTCAGCATGCAGCTCACTACCTCTGGCCAATCAATTTCGTACTTTGTTAGCCGCACAACACAAGGTACTGCACGATTGCACATCCGTGAAACTTAAAAACTTCCTTTAATCTCATAGCATTTCAAAGGAATACATTTTTATCAGTTGCAGTAAAACTAATATGAAACATTGGACACTAATCTTGTTTATTCTATTCAGAAATTTATACCTAGGTTCTCATGATATCTTGAAGGCTGATTCAATTTCAGCGCTACGATTAGTAGAGAAATGCATCTTTTTCTCTATATGTATGTACATGACTATTCAAATGGTGGCTTACTATAAGTTTGTCAAGTTCTGTGGCTGAGGAACCACAAACTTATTTTACATTGTTTGAACTAATTGAAGTCTCCTATCAACAATACATGGCCGTCGTACCGGCCTCTGACTGTGCGGCACTTGGCCTGGATTAGGCTTGTGATTTCATACCATACCGGTAACGCGTGCGTTATAGACTGCATGAATTCAGGATCGGCTAGACGTTAGATGCCTCCCAGGAAAACAGCATTATGGATTTTCAAAAGTATGCAATACCATAGGGAGTTCATGAAATGCAAACGAAGATCAGATAATAGTTCACAACTAAGTGAAGACCCGTAATACAGAAGCACTTTGCTTTCTTGATGGAACGAATAACATTCGCCTCTGCGATTGAACCTGACAGCCAATTATCGGTAATGGCAATAAAATCAGAGGGTCGATAAGCATGTTACATACGCATTTCAGAGAACACTTGTGTAAAAAATAAATCAGACTAATGCAAAAGGCTAGATTGTGCAATGGGGATATGCAATCGACCGTCCTTATCAGATTCGCTTATGAGAGTTTTTTTGTGATTGGATCATTCACGTCACTAATGGCAGCTAACGCAGAGCGTTTTGCAGCTGTGGACAAAGGATACCTTTCGTTTTTTGCTTTTCGATAGTGGCGCGCAAGCGTACTTTAGCTTGGACCCGACGTTTAAATTGATTTCAAACCTGTAGGTAAGTCTTCACGATATCCTCGAAATAAATGTTTATCTTCAATATTATTGAACGTTCTCCTTTATATTCAAGCCAACTCGTTAAGTGTTAACTGAGAGCAGTACGGGTAGTATGGGATTTTCACGAAAACAGCTTTCTTTTTATTAGTGGAAGACGGATGAACTGGTTTGATGGGATGAGTGTTTACGAATCAGAGGCTATTAAGAGGTTTCTCTTTGCTTGAAGCTTGAGTAAAATGGAAACTTCGTAAACCAGAAGTCTGTCCCCACAATGCTTTACGTGAGGCATCTAAAATTTGATCACAACCATCGGTCTGAACACTTGAGTTACAATAACGTTATAGCTATAACCGGAACAGCTTTCGACATCGGATCATGTACCCAACACAATCTGTATTAGTTACTTTTTTGGCCAGATGTGGTGGACCAGGTGCAAGCAAGGGCGGACGAGTCGCTGTTTTCAGTTTGGGTAATCTTACCTTGGGATCAAAAGCAGGATTAACTTTTTTCTGTTTAATCTACTTGCATAGGAGATCCATGGCAATAGCAATTGTTTATATTACCTTTCAAACAGAACTGAAGGATGGGTAGCAGCTGATTGACGGGCTAATTAAGCTCTCTCAGAATCGTATATTCAGTGCCTTTAACCTCCCTAATATCGCTTCACCCGCTCAGTCCCTTAATACTTCTAGTATGTATGTATGTATGTATGTATAAAGCCCAGCCTGATCCAGTCAAAGTGCCCGCAACAGTCAAGACCGACGTTGGGCTAAGGATACTGTCAGTTTTACTTTACTTTTAACTTAGTGCGACTATCTCCCCCTCCTGGGGATGACGGCTTCATTGACATCAACGGATTGGCAGCCGCCCCACGCTCGGCGGTAGAAGCTAGATCTGCGCATATTGTTAACCAGGTCCCGGTCCCACGTGCCGCCATCCGTAAACGTCTAGGCCAAGCGCTCCCACGTCCGATCTCACGGTGGCAGCCAAGTCCTTCACTTGGTCCTCCGCTACGGACACGCCATTCTGCGCAGGGTGTCGTGCGATAGGTGTCCATCCTGGTTAGTTCGCGTCACGAGCGTCTCAGGGTGGCCAAAACCCTCTCGTCGGGTGTCCGCAATATCGAATTCAGGCGAGGTATATCAAACAACGTGGCGAAACCTCGTCATTGTACCCCCGCTAGCCCATCGAACATTGAGGATGCGTCGGAGACACCATTGTCGAAAAACCTCTAGTTTTTTCCGCATATCCTCCACCCGCACAGGCCACGTCTCGCATCCAGCATTGATAACTGGGCGAATCGCCGCTCTGTAAGACGCGCAGACTTTGGTACGTCTGCTGATTCCCTCTACGCTAAATAGAACCCAACGTAGTCGCGAAAAACGCCGTCGCGCAGCTTGTACTGTCAGGTTGCCCAGGCCTAGACAGATATAACAAAAGAAATAGAAAGAAAATAAAAATAGAAATGGTAGTGTAGCTCCAGCGTGTTTCAGCATGGAGCTCACTACCAGTGGCCAATCAATTTAGCACGATGTTAGCCGCACAGCACAAAAATACTGCACGAGTGCACATCCGTGCATAATACTTCTAGTATATCTTGGGACAGTCTAACTATTGATGTTTGGTGTTTATCGGAAACGCGCTTATATGATCCGTCCATAATTACTAAACTTACTGCCCTAAACCTTTCAACTCGCTACTTTTTGCGCTGCTTTGGTGATTATGTAGCTGCCATCTCAGGACAGGCGGGTGTTGGTATAGTACTGAATTCACGTGCCGAATCATGTCTTATCGATTGGATTCCTTGGAATAGCAGGATGTGCGCAGTTAGACTAGCCACTAATATTAGACCAAACTCAAAATCTTCTAATCAGAGATGCTTGTTTATTGTAGCAACTTACGCTCCGACTAACACCAATTCCGACGACGAGAAAAACGCCTACTACGACGATCTTTATGCTCTTTTGCGACGTGCAAAAAGCTCCGATATTGTTGTCTTAGCGGGAGATATGAATGCCAGACTGGGTAGCTTAGATACAACTGAATCACAATTAGGTGGCATGTTTGGTATCGAAAGCCAACGCACAGATAATGGTGAACGGTTTATACAATTCTGTGCATAATCTCGATTATTCATTAGCAGCACTTCCTTTCGCCATAAAAGAAGTCAATGTGCCACATGGCGCTCGCCGTATGGAAGCCAACTCTAGGCCCAAATCGACCATAAGTGCTCGTTGGAGAGGTTGCATTGAGGACTGCCGCTCCTTCTGGAATATATGCATAAATTTATATCATGCTCTTGCGCGATGTAGGCTCTCGTTAAAGTTCTCCGACACGAAGCCTTCGAATAGGAAACGCATTGCAGTCTAAAAATTCTCTCGGACTGCAGTCCAAGAAATGTTTATTGGACCACCTTAAGTAACTTACTCCCAGTTGCTTTGTGTGCAACTACCGATGAAAATGGAACAAGATAGCAGGGATTGTTCTGGTCGCTGCAATACCAGCATGTGGGACTACACAATCAACTCCAAAGTCCCACGGGATTTCACAGCGCTCTATAGAAATTCTTCATCAGCGACGCCAAATACTTCAAGATCCTGGACACGATACAGAGCATAGATGCATGAGGAATGAACTTAAACGGAGCTTAGGACTAGATAGAAAATTTTTTGGCTTAATAAGGTCAAACAAATGAAAATAGCAAATAATGCTGGTAACGTACGAAAACTGTTTCAACTTATTCGATCGACGGACCTTACGAACAAAAGAGTAAGTGAGACTATCGCTTAATTAGACGGTACTCGTGTCACTAAGAAGCATCGCCACCTGTCACGAATTCATTGCCTCATTTGAGGCAGTATGATCCTTGGCCTGCTAGCGTAGATCCTTCTAGTGATTTAAAAATTAGAAGATGTATCGAATTCATAAAATGATGACATACCTCATGCGTTGTTCAAGGAAGGTGGTCAAGTCCTAATTAGCACATTAGGCGATCTCCTCCGTGAAGTGTGGTTGTCAGAATTCGTCCCTCAGAGTTGGGGCGAATCGGTTATCATACCTACATTTAAAAATGTGTGTGATGCTCCTGCTCTAATGGTCGCGGGATAAGTCTTACTCCCATCAATACGAGATAATTGGCGTTCGTCTGCCTTCAAAGATTAACATCGCACACAGAAGCACAGATCCGAGAGCAGCAAGCTGGTTTCCGACCCGGCAGGGGCTATGTCGACTACATTTTTACTCTTTGATATATCTTAGATCTTATCGACAGCAGACAATAGCCATCTTTTAGACTTCAAAGGAGCATTTGATTCAGTCGATCGAAACGTCTTGTTTATTACCCTGCTGTGTAAAGGCGTTCGCAAAAGTATGTTAACACACTGCGTGCACTTTATTCTCCTACATTCGGATACGTTATGGTTTACAACGAGCTTTCACTCAAATTCCCCACCACTGTATCGTCTGACAAGTATGTCCCATTTCTCCTTTTCTGTTCAATTTTGTAATAGATGCCATCATGGAATTATGCAGCGAAGGATCCCCAGCTTTCGGAGTTCACATAATGCCAGGCGGCAAGCTTCTCGAATTGGACTATGCTGATGATATAGTTCTGCTCTTCGACTCGTACACAGATGCACAGGCGATAATGAACAAGCTAACTAGTATAGGAATGCGTTTTACACCGTCTAAGTGCAGTGTTCTGCTGCAGGACATCGACTTATCAAACAGCACTTTATTACTTGACAATCAGGCGTTTTAAGTATCTCGCATCGCTAGATGACGAGGTCTCGGCACGCATTTCTAAAGCATTCCGCATCCTAGGTCACCTCTGACGCTAGGTAAGACTGTCTGTGTTACTCAATTGTACTGTCTACAAAGCGACGGTTCGGGCTGTATTACTGTATGAGTGCAAAACTCGGACCTTACGTAAAGAGCGCATTCAGCGTCTACAATTATTTGCCAACCGGCGTCTCCGCAGCATTCTAGGAGTTAGCTGTTGCAATCGCATCGATGCTCTTCGAAATAGACAAGCTGACCACACTGCATAGGTTACTCTAGTTGAGTCAAGTTTTACGGATGCTGGACCACCGACTTCCAAAACGGATTCGTTTTGCAACGCCACATCCCGATTGGCGTAAATCTCGTGGTGGCCAAACCGTCACGTGGCATAGGCAGCTAAATCCCGTACTAGTAACCTTTCGAAAGTCGGCGCAGCACGTCTTCGAGTCTGGGGTCTCGTGATCAGATGTTTCAATGGCTAGTTGCGATTCAGGATAGGTCCCGAAATTGTGTTCAATTGCGGCCTTGCACTGAACATCTTCTTGGAATGTTTGCTTAACTTTGTATGTTGTCAAGTATAGTGACGAAGAAAGCTTGTTATGGCGCATGACAGTGAAAACCGCAAGGTAGCTGTCATGCTGCTGTCGCTCTACTCGTTTACGAAACTTGTTCTAATGCATGTTCATTCGAGGTTTATGCACACCATCTCAGTTTATATGTGCTTACTCGTCTGTAGAATCGGTAGCTATTTAAACCAATCCTTTCCCCATCTGTTAGGATTTTACTTTTTCAAGATTGTGTGGCAGTTAGGTATTCGGTACATGCTACTGGTGTAATGCTGTCTCTGACGATGATGACTACTCTTTGTATTCCGCATTCAGATGAATACAGGCATTTCGTATGGCTAATTGGAAAGTCTTACGACAAACGTTGTCGTTCTGCGCTGTAAATATTTTATTATTGAATGAATTTTTCATAACCAAGGATCCCATGCTTGTACTGCATACTCCATGTGACTATGGTATGAAAGCACAAGCCTGATCCAGGCAAAGTGGCGCAAAGTAAGAGACTGCACGTGGGCTAAGTTACTGTCAGGTTGCCCAAGTCTAGACCAACATGAGGAAGGAAAAGGAACAGGATGTGAGTATGAATGTATGTTGAAATCAGCTTGCGAATGATAATCTCGATCGAGATTCACACTGAAATAAAATGATGAGAAGTGATTATGAGCAAGTGTTTAAGCTGGAGCGACAATCCTCAATGTATACTGTTCATCTAGCTCTTATGGCGAGATGGTGATGCTAGAGATAATTACGATGCTACAATTGGTTTTCAACGTTTCCGGGTATCTATTTTCACATTGCTTCTACCCGTTACCCTTATTTTGAACATCTTTCATGTCTGTTTACATTAACTTTCTGATTTCGACTTGACAAACACAACATCATCGCAGTTCACCGGGTTCCTTTTCGAGCTGACCATAGCTGGCATACTTCTAAATCTAAAACCAAAAATCGCATACAGTGAAACTACAAAAACAAGCTGCCTTTTGCGCATTTGCTTTTGCATATTCCGCTTTCCTGCTTTCCCTTTTTCACGCGCTTGCTTATCTGCTTTTCCTGCTTCATATCGCTTGACACTTTGTATGGCTCCAGACTTGTGCTTCATAATGATGATGATGATGATGAAATCTGTGTGTTTTTTGAATTTTCATTGTCATTAGATGGTTTTTTACGTGTTATAGATGTATCTTTTTGCGACCATCTTCTTTGTTCGCTGGACCCATTATGTGTGATATGCGAACTAAACTAGAATTGGCTGCTGCTCAAGTGCGTCAGGTTGTCCAGCCTTATAGAACCACGTGAGTCTATGCTTGAAAGTGCTTCTTTTATCACATTTTATTGACATCGTTTTAAATCAGTTTGTGTGTTTTAACATGGTCACCTGCACAGATGTGCAATCGAGCTGTATTTCTATGCTGTGCGACTAACGTCGTGCTAAATTGATTGGCCACGATAGTAAGTTCCATGCTGAAACACGCTGGAGTCTCACTACCATTTCTATTTTCTTTCTATTTCTTTTGTCATATCTGTCTAAGCCTGGGCAGCCTGACAGTATCTCAGCCCACGTGCAGTCTCTGACTGTGCGGCACTTTGCCTTAATCAGGCGTGTGCTTTCATATGATACCATACCTGCATCGTCTAAGACCAAGCGTCAATCTAACTTATTAGAAACTCTAAAAGAATTGAAATTCTGTACAGCTTCATTGAAAGCGTATTGGAACGTGTTACGGAATTTGACGCAGCCATTCCAGGGAATCATAAGTAATTTCTCCAGGAAAACAATTTACCAAAGTTTATTTATAATTCCGTGTACCCTTTCTCCAGTAATTTCCTGAGCACGACGCTCTGACTGAATTCCACTGCTTCATATGGATAACTTTACTAATGCACGCGCCCTGTTTTCCATTTTAAGTTACACTCGTTAGGTTTTGCAGCTCAAATTATAATGTTAAGAGAGCGGGATTGTTTACGTTATGATAAATCGCACCAGAATAGCCATCAACATGCGGGTCAAATCACGGCTTCAGAGCGGAAAATTTTCGTCAACTCTAGAATGTAGTTCTACTTTCAAGATTTTTATTAATGGCATCACATGGGTTGTTTATCTAACTCAACACGTGGCTTTCACATATCCGAAACTAAAAGTTTATGGGTTGGCGGTGTCCGTCGTGAATTCCTCATTTTTAATTAAATGCGGATCCTCGGTATGCATAAATATCCGTTATCATTCTAAAGACCGTCGCAGCTTATAATTCGAAAGAACCAATACTGAAATACTTTGTTTTGTGCAATTATGCTTTGTTTATATTACACTCTTTATTGCCACCGAAACTGTCTTGCTTTTATCGCTTCTTAAAATGTGATCAACCGTGTTAGAAACACATTTCTTTCACGGTTTTGAACCTGACGCGCTAGTTTTCAATCGAATTCACTCATGCGCTCTCATGTATCTTGAATGATATATATATGAAAGCACAAGCCTGATCCAGTCAAAGTGCCGCTCAGTCAGAGACTGCACGTGGGCAATATTACTGTCAGGTTGCCCAAGCCTAGACAGATTTGAGAAATCGAGAATATAGATGGTAGTGAGACTCTAGCGTGTTTCAGCATGCAGCTTACTACTAGTGGCCAATCAATTTAGCACGGTGTTAGCCGCACAACACAGAAGTACTGTACGATTGCACATCCGTGCAGATGAATGATGCACTTGCATAGATAATTTTGATATGCTAATGGGCGTGACATCGCTCGCACCAGCCTCCTAACTCTTTTTTCTATTTCCTCTCATGCATTCTACGAAGAATAAGTGGGACCGGCTATGACTCATGTTGAGCCAGCTGCACAAAGTCGGGTCGAACATGTGCCCTAATCGTACGATGTTTTCCTGCACTGAACTAGATGCTAGCTATCGCTACATAGCATTTGTACAATGAATTTTGAATGTAATGTGTTAACTTACTGTTGTAGCTTTCACCGATTTTCGTACAATGTATCATCTGGTGTTACGCTTCAGATTACTAGCAAATAAACATACACCAAATCGCCAATATCTCTTTATTGCGAATCTAACACCTTGATACATGGTAAGCTGCATGCGAGGATACACAAAATCGTCTCACTGCAACGATTTATTTCTAATATATAAACTCGAGAAAACTTCTAATAACGCATGCGCATGCGGATCCTAAACCTACTGTCCCTACCTGATGTACGGATGTGCAATAGTGCAGCATTTCTGTACTGTGCGGCTAACATCGTGCTAAATTAATTGGCCAACGGTAGTGAGCTTTATGCTAAACCACGCTGGAGTCTCACTACCATTTATATTTCCACCCTCATATCTGTCTAAGCCTGGGCAACCTGACAGTATCTTAGCCCACGTGCAGTCTCTGACTGTGCGGCATATTGCCTGGATCAGGCTTGTGCTTTCATACCATACCATATACCCTACCTGATGAGTGGAAACAGCACGAAACCGATCGTGGCGTATGTGTGATGCTTATAATATCTCATTTTACATCCATTCTAGGTGCAGTTTGTTGTTTAATGATGTCATCCCAGTGGTTCCATTTGTAAATGCTTTGCACTTTTACCTTCAGTCTGAATGGCCCAACTGCCGTGAGAAAGATTTTTCGAAAACAAGACGAGGCATTAGAGTTCGCACGTGCTTTCGGTCCAGTAAGTGCTGCTTTCCACTACACCACCTAACGATTAGCAATCTCAATGTTTGAAAACCATAAAATCGTGTTTTAAAGCGGATTAATGTCATGTTGATCTATATACGCTTATAAAATTACTAACAGGGCCATATTGTCAGAAATACACATGGACTGGGTTACTGTCAGCTTTGACCATCCGTATACAAAGATAACACTGATTATCGATCTATCTATCTATCGATCTATCTATCTATCTATGTATCTATCTATCTATCTATCTATCTATCTATCTATCTATCTATCTATCTATCTATCTATCTATCTATCTATCTCTCTATCTATCATCTATCTATCTATCTATCTATCTATCTATCTATCTATCTATCTATCTATCTATCTATCTATCTATCAAGCTATCTATCTATCTATCTATCTATCTATCTATCTATCTATCTATCTATCTATCTATCTATCTATCTATCTATCTATCTATCTATCTATCTATCTATCTATCTATCTATCTATCTATCTACTATCTATCTATCTATCTATCTATCTATCTATCTATCTATCTATCTATCTATCTATCTATCTATCTATCTATCTATCTATCTATCTATGTATCTATCTCTCTATCTATCTATCTATCTATCTATCTATCTATCTATCTATCTATCTATCTATCTATCTATCTATCTATCTATCTATCTATCTATCTATCCTCCATCCATTCATCTATCTATCAATCTATCTGTCTATCTATCTATCTATCTATCTATCTATCTATCTATCTATCTATCTATCTATCTATCTATCTGTCTGTCTGTCTGTCTATATATCTATCTAGTATTTATTTACCGGACGCATTCTATCCAATTCATTTTCCCATTAAGCTTTCTCATTATTTTTTACCTCCACGTTTTATTGGAGCAAGGTTTGAGTGTTTGTCTGTTTTTGCTTCGCAGGAAATGTTAGTATTCAGCTACGAGAGTACATCACTCGGGCATGGGGGTCAGCGTCTTTTTCTCGCATCCGGAGTGGAGTCATTTTTTCATTATTACAGGTAACCGTTTTGCCGCGCCATTTCGTTGATATTCATACTGAGATGCCCATTATGTGCATGTTTCCGTACACCGTTTCAGACAGATGCACACTGATCACCGGTGCCATTATGAAGTTATCACTACATGTATGTCCACAATTTAATTGGATATTTTCATTGCTATGTATGTATGTATGTATGTATGTATGTATGTATGTATGTATGTGTGTGTGTGTATGCATGTATGTATGTATGTATGTATGTATGTATGTACGTATGTATGTATGTGTGTGTGTATGTATGTATGTAATCATACAAGCATTCATATCCTAATAGAATGATAGATACACATTTATATACTTACTCACATATATACATACATACATATGTACACATACATGCATACACAGCTACACACCTTCATGCATGCATACATACATAATACATCCATGCATCAAACCAGCCTTGTAAAGCCGATAAAAATCGATTTTAATGTAATGATCGTCATAACCGAAATATAATCATAAAAATCGGTTTTATTATTTGTAATTTGTAATATTTATTGCTTTAATGTTTGTGGTTTTTAATATTTGTAGCCTTGATATTTTACTTTTTATGTCCGCGTTCGGTTTTGATTTCCCTTAGGGATTCGCTACTCATTGACGTTAGATGAATGTACGTCTGTACAAAGTCAAATGTATACAAATATAAATGTTCATGCAAAAGATAAGCATTGGTCGTTCGGTCTTATTGAAATTAATTAAAAGATGTCACTTACACGATCAACATATTGTTGCCTGTATAACTGATGGAGCCTTGCGCATCGTTATAATCTGAGAAGATTTGCTGAAATAATGGCTATCTTGAGTTATTTGCACAATCCAAGAAAGTTCAAGGATGAGTCAAGCTGAAGAACCTTTGTTTTGTCCAACAAAACAAGTTTTAAAGAAATACGCTAGACATGTATATAAGACATTTTTACCTCGACATCACGAACAGAGCACAACAGACTCAAGTAAAGAAACTGAAAATGAACGAAATTTGCACCAAGACACAAATATTTCTTCCTCTATTTCCGATGCCACTGCTGAACTCATGCGAGAATATACTATCGCAATGAAAAATAAAATGAAGATACTAAAATAGACACTATTGAATGTAAAATCTCCATAGAAATCAAATATTTTGAAGCATGCATACATTGTCGTGCCGGTCTGTCTATCTGACTGGCTTTCACGTGCTACATTTTTTCTGTATCTAACTTCGCATCGCTCAGTTCCACGCTCACTGTCGCTTCTAATTGCAGTCCGTCCTGCCAAACTCTATCTGGATTTGGAATACCAACTAAATGAGAACCCGCATAACGATGGGCAATCAGCTGTGAACACGTTTATCAAGGTAACCTCGTTGATCCCTGAACCCCCCACTCCCTTAGTTTGCAATAAATGTTAATCAGCGGTCTCATCCGTAAAATCACCGTCACACTGATGTCACATATCGGTTTGCCTGCAATCATGACAAAAGTATGCTGACAAAGAAAACGCAGGGACATGGCAAGCTTTGGGAGTTATCGAAGGATACAAGCAACTGTAATTTTCGCCACATTGTGGTCAGAATGCCGCTAGCGAGACGGATTTCTTGCTACGGTTCATAACGAACTTTCCTCACCGCTACAATTAAAGGGTTTCAAAATGGTTGTACTGCTCCATGATGTAATTTGCGTGGTCTGTGTGTTTCAATATCGTATCGGTAAACCTCAAATTGTTCGTCAACGATACCTGTGGTTGAATGCTCGTCTCTTATGTTTTTCAGCTAATATTGCTTTGTTTAAAGTTGATGAGTTTCAATCTTTTTTCATTCCACCTACTGTTATCAGTTTTGTTGCAATGTGTACTTCATTAGGAAAGGTTAGCACTGGAAGTATATTCAGACTACTTATAAGTAACTATTCTCTGAAAATGTAGACTGATTTTTATCGCAGACCATGTTGTACGATCATGGAATGCAAACGACTCGTGACATTAACCCTTTGTCTACGGTAATTGGATATACGTATTTCATGATATTTTTGTGTTATTCTGCCTAATTATGGCATAAATAAAACACATGATTATTTTTTATAAATCAGATGCCAGCCGCCGCCTGACAAGTGCAATCCAATGGTGACTGAAGGTACCGACGGGAGCTACTGAGTAATCGACTGCTTGTTTGAGGTGGTAACTAGAGTTATCGTCAGTAGACAAAGGGTTAACTCTTTGTCTAGTATTAGGCTACTAGGCCCAACAAACAATAATTTTCTATCCGTATTTGTTACGAGCAGAAATACTCACAGTTGTAACAACTAGATCTCCTCTGTCTATAGTAGATGAATCAAGGATTTCGGATTTAGCCGGCTTATTCATGACCGCGTTAAAACTTTCAAGATGCTTCTGAAGGCGCAGTTAACTACATCTTTTATGGTTACAGTGCAGTGTTGGAGAGGTACAAGCTGAGAGCCATTCAGATATCATGATGCCAGCGAGACCACTTTCTTGTCACCAAACCTGACTTAATTTCAGCAATCGATTGGAATATGTTTGGACGTGACACACGGTAAGCGTCAAATAAGGTTAAATAAGTGGTGGTGGTGGGTTGACTACTACTTAATCATGTTCCCTGTCCTGACTATCACCCTTGGTCTGACGATGCTTCTGTGTCAGAAGTGAAACGTTACCCAAAAACTACTCTAACCGATTCCACTCAAATTTATTTGCATAACTTAATTTCCTTTTACTTTTGTGCGACTATCTCCTCCTTTAGGATGAGTCGGCTTCAATGAAGATTCTTGGGAATTTGGGTACTCTGCGGCTAATGGGAAAAGACGTTTATTTTCCCTAAAAACTCAATATCTTTAAAGATATTACGACTCTATTATGACACTATGTTGACATAGATTTCAATTTTATGGCGCGAAAACCATTTTTATTCTTCTGTATTTTCCGCATTTGTTTATCGCATTTCGCCCTTCAATCTAATTGGTCCATCGAGTCCTTGACGCGCTTTTAATATGCTATTTTCCAAGGTTATTCCCTTTTACATTTTTTGCCTATATATGGATGAGTAAACCATGCTTGTCATTATTGGGAGTGAGCTGCCATACGAACTTCTCTCAAGCCTTCATCTTCTCTCTCAATAGTCAGTTGGGCATATCCACGTGCAATATTAGCTCCAGATCAAGGACGTAACAGCGGCGTCCCCAGCACCACTCGGCATTTGTTCAAGTCAGCTTCTCTAGCCTTTGCACAACCAAGTGAGACCTGCAAGGCAGCAGGAAGTTGCCAGAAAGAGGTGGTCTACCAGACTCTGTTCCAGGTTTTTCCTCATGTTTTTCTCCCGAAGCCTTTCCGCGATTGAATATCCCGCAAGGCAGCGGAGGTTTAAAATCAGTGTTTTACTTCCCCTAGATGAAATGCCCTTCCAGGCTAACGAGCTCCATCTGCATGAAGCAAGCTGGTTTTCAGGTGCCAGTCACTCGCCCTTGCCCCTTCTTCTGTTGGTAGTAGCAGTTCCGCCGGACTCGGGAAGCCACTCGTGCAGGCCAGAAGCTGGACTTGGTTGTCAAATGCTATTCGAGACGCATGCCATATGGGAGCATTTTATAAACAGTGTGAGCTTATCCCCACTGCCACCCCCGACTATGACAACCTTTGGAACCACCAAACATAACGAAACCTCTTCAGCGCTGCACTTGGTTCCATCAGAATATGGTCCAAATGGCTTATTTAGCTGAACCTACTTCGGCTGATTACTATGATCATGATGATGATTATGATGATATCATAAATGTGTTTCATGTGACCCGTGTAATGTGTTCGAATTTCTTCTAGTCATGCTTTAGGTCAGCCGAACGGATGCCTGGAGTCGAATGACCCATGTTTTCATAAGATGAGTAAGCAGGGTAGGTTTTCGCGCAACACTTCAATGAAACATTTCAAAGGAAAAAAAAATCAGTGCATTTTCATCATTCTCACACCATCCCACCCGCTTTACAGCCTGATTCTGACCAGAATCACTTTGTGATCTGTATTGAACATCGTGGTTCTTTGTAGAACCCTATGTACCATTGGCATAAAAACGATAACTTTGTTTACCGCTTTTCCACTGTTTCAAGGCTCACTGAACCTGATCTTACTGTCTCCACCTGATGACGGCAAACAGCCAGAAACCGGTAGTGGTGTGTAAGGGATGGGGATGTGAGCAACACAATACTTTGGTCTTTTATATGCCCCTCGAGCGCTTGACCAGGAATCACTTTGTGATTCTGTATTTGAACATCGTAGTTCTTTGTAAGAACCCTGTTTAGCGGTGGTATTTAAGTCACTTTGACAATCGATGACCAATCGGCTCTTCGCTGCATTTGAAATATGTCTTCATAAGGACAATTTGATGGATCGAATTTAGTGAACGATTTCTATCATTGCACCATTATGGATTTGTAAACTTAAAACGTGCTAAATATACAATCACTCACAACCCTATCAACATATAATGAACTTTAGAAAAAGTTCTAATTCGTTTGATTTATTTTTGTTCACCGTCCCATAGGTTATTTGCGCTGCTTTCGACTACTTTTACCTGGTAAATATCGATTCAAGCGATGCCATCGTCCTGGACGCCAGGTAAGCTAACTGGTTTTGCGGCGATATCCTTTATCTGACATATATGTTTGCCACATCAAGAACGCTCTATTTTTTTTTCGGCACACATACGTTCCCCGGGGAATGTTCATGTTCTGATCAGCTCTCTCGCTTCAGGCTCAAGCTTCTCTTGCTGCTTGCGCATCAACTTTTCCGCATGTCCATGTCGAGCCTGGGCAATCTGACAGTATCTCTTAGCCCACGTGCAGTCTCTGACTGTGCGGCACTTTGCCTGGTTCGGGCTTTCATACCATACCATACCAGGTCGAGCCGTTCACGTTCCCAATGTTCTACCACTACAGTTTCGCTCTGTCGTGTCATCATTACCAATCGTCGGTGTATTTTGATTGATCGATCACATCCCCGGCATGACCATCATCTGAATGCTCATATTTTTATCCGTCGTGTTTAATAGCAACTAGCGAAATGGTCACGAATGGTCAGCCTTTTATGGAATATACAGCAGGGTTGCGCAGCGGCAGCGTGCTGGTCCCTGTTATTACCGCGTAATCCTGATTACTTCAGCATCATCTTCATCAGAGACAGCATGTACCGAATGCTTAACTGCCATACAGTCATGAATAAAGTATAATCCTAACAGGCGTGGAAGGGTGCGACTACGGATTCGATAGGATAGTAAGCGCGAACAAATAAGGGATGAAGTGCCCATTCTTAGAATGGAACATGCATTCGTGAACGAGGGGAACAACATCAGCACGACAGCTTACTTGCGGCTTTCGCTGTCATGCATCGCAGCAGGCGTTTCTCTAGGAAACATACAAGGTTAAGCAAACAATCCAAGACGATGCTTAATGCAAGACCGTCATTGAACACGGTTTTTGGGACATATCCTGGAGCGTAACTAACCACTGCGATATCTGATCGCGGGATCCCTGCTGGCAGGCGTGCTGCGCCGACTTTGGAAAGGTTACTAGTAAGGGTTTTTAACTGCTTATGCCATGTGACGGTTTGGCCATTCTGGATGTGGTGTCGCAAAAAGAATCTGTTTCGGAAGTCGGTGTTCCGGCATCCGTAAAACGTGACCCAACCAGCGTAACCTATGCAGGTCGATCTGCTTCTCTGTATCAACAGTATGGTATGGTATGAAAGCACAAGCCTGATCCAGGCAAAGTGCCGCACAGTAAGATACTGCACGTCAGGTTGCCCAGACCTAGACAGATATGAGGGGGGGAATAGAAATAGTAGTGAGACTCCAGCGTGTTTCAGCATACAGCCCATTACCGTTGGGCAATCAATTTAGCACGATGTTAACCCGCAGCACATAAATGCTGCAACAGTACTACCGAAAAGCTTATTTAGGAGAGCATCGTTGCGTAAAGGTTAATCGGCTCATTTTTCTTTCATATAAAACATTGTTTACGAAGCTTCTGGTCGTCACTTTTTCAATCCCTTACTTGTTTCTTCAACAGTACCGAGAAGAAATTCAGTCAACACGTCATTTTCAATTCGCCAAAGTGTGTGTTTGAATGCAATCTGGAACAAGGTGAGCGAGTCTGTTGAACGTTTGAAAACGTTTGCATGCATACAATCTCTTCGTCGAATTTCATCATAATGTACTTCATAGGATTTTCATTTCTAGCAGAATACTTGAGGTTTTCTCACATGTGTTGTATTCACACGTTCATTTCAATCAAAATAAGATCCATGATCGTCGGCTTGCTTTTCATGAGGAATGCGTCCATTTTTCACCAAGTCACTCATTGAGATAGATTTTTTCAAATATTATTCTCTCTGGTAGGTAATTTACGAAGATCTAGTTAGGTGTCCTCGATATATCTTTGCCGAAGGCGGTTTTTCTTGAAGAAATTTACCTTTCCAATAACGTATTTGTCATTCTCGGTTGCTATCTCTATTTCCCCCCTCATATCTGTCTAGGCCTGGGCAACCTGACAGTATCTTAGCCCACGTGCAGTCTCTGACTGTGCGGCACTTTGCCTGGATCAGGCTTGTGCTTTCATACCATTTCTGCTTGATACGAAGGAAAAGAGGTAGTCAACGTCGGACTCTGAAGTTACTGCTAATAACAGTTCGTACAGGAGTACTTAGCTGGCACCACGTGTAGGTATTTCGGGCAAACCCAGCTGGGTGGGCTCGGTTCTCCAAGCTCAGCGAAAGGTTCGGCGGTGGTGTCTGAGGGTGTGGTGGGTTTTCGCCTGGCAAGCATTCTCCCTATAAAAAGCCACAAAAATCCAATGATGACATCACGACGCGGCGGATGTGACTCGCCGCTCCAAAAGTCACTGCCCCTTGTCCTATCCAAGGACATTGTATGGTGCACAGGCAAAAACTGAAGTCACCAACCTATCAACGGTGTTATCGGGCTCCGAACGGGAAATTCCCAGAAAAGGGCGTATGAATCGCTTCGTCGTTCACCGGCCACCGATAGGTGTGAACCTCTCTCGCTCCACTGCCTTGTGGGTAAAGGCTCGGGGTGGGACCCCCTAAACGAAATTTCCCCTACTTCGGTGTAGGCAACCGGGTAGTATCATGCCTACGTTCAACGATGACGATGATGTCAACGCTTTGTACCCCCCTTCTCGCTTTGTACATCTCATGGTTGATGTTGAACGGCACTATATCTGTATCAGATTGTGCAAATATGATAATAATAAATCAGCGGCTCAATAGCAATAATTCACTGTGTCTTCATGAACAAGTTTTAATCTTTTCTTTTACATATGAATACCACTGCGTTTCGTTGAAGGAGCGCAATACAAGGGGACAGACTTAGGCAAACCCATAATAATGTCGAATGGAAGTTCTAATCCTATCGCGATACCTGCATCTTGTGCAGCTTCCTGCAGCCACTAATAAAACGGTATGCATACCGAGCGGACACCTAGCCTTAATATTCCGGAACCTTCACCACTTTAATTGGTTTTTTGAACTTTCTGTGTACTTTTCGGTTACTCAAACTCGTTTTCCTTTAGGTCAGTTTGTTCGGTTGGCTTGTCACGCACTCTGGCACTTGGCCCACGAGCAACCAACCCCACCGATTGGCTGTTCGTGTTGCATCGAGCATGGCAAGCGATTTGCGGAGCACATTTCAAGCGAGATCACCCCGGAGGAAGCGGCTAATTGTCTGGTACGAACCCACGGCGTCCTCACGACGATTTGCGATGTTGGTGTGTACACGCGAAATCGGAACTTCCGACTGGCTGGTTCACGCAAACTAACTGGGGGTGGGGTGTTGTGGCCTCGCGAAAACTGTGGTGGGAAAGCGTTTGACACAGTGTGGCCCAGTTGCAGCGATTGGGCACCTACCCTGATCTCTTGGATTCCATACAGGTTCATTTTTTACGATTCCAGAATACGAAACCTCACATTCGCACACCGCTTGTTTCCCGTAATTCATTATTTTTGTTCATTTTTGACCTGAGAACCTCTTCTGCATCGAGAGCTGACGTGCGGAGTAATTGGTGAGCTCTTGATTATGCATTCGATTTGATGGAATCAGTGTTCATGAAACTCGGGTGAATACATGTTCCACACACAGTTCATTCCGCGTGCGGTCGCATTTTTCGTTGCTCTGACATTTTTGTCCGTATCTTTGTTGCATCTGCTCGGATTTATACCGTTTAACGTATTCTGTCTACCACTCGACGACGCCTATCGGATTTCATACTTTTCGATCGCTCAAGTTGAACTATAGCAAAGTTACCAGTTTTGACGGAAAAGGCCAATTTGTTCACGCGTACAAAGATTCTCGCAGAACAAGTTACCCTGTGGATTTTGCTATCATTAGAAACATCACATTGAGCTACAGATTTTGACACCTTGCTCCATATTCTATCTTCTGTAATCACCGAGTTATTGCGGATTACTTGTTCAATGCCGAAACCACGCCAGCAACCACTGGCAGCTCACTCAACTCGCAAAACACCAGTTATCGATCAACCGACAAGCCCTACGCAGCCCACGAACATGTGCGAACGTGTAACGAGGTCCACCGCCCAAACAAACAAACCGATCGATCTTGCTGTTACCGCGACACGGGATCCGTGTGACCTCTGCATCACATGTCTAACCCTGGTAAGCGTTGATAGCGTTTCAGTTAAATGTACTTTTTGCGGGTTCCGTCAACACGCGTCATGTGACAACAATATGACTGATGACTGTGTGCGTCTTGTGAACGACGAGAAACATCCATCTGTTTGTTTTGTTTGTATTAACTGTAGACAATCGAATGAAGGCGTTCGCCACAACACTAAAGACACCGTTTGTAGGACAATATCAGCTCACGATTTAGAGAAATCTAAAGACTTTGAAGACAAAATCGAAAAACGAATGTCTGCTCTAGAGCAAAGTCTACAGCGAGTTGAAATTGCTATAATCGCGAATGAACAGGTTTTCATGCATCATCGCCCGTAGCGGAAATCAGCGATAGAGCCAACGCCGATAAAACACCATAAAAGTCAACTTTGGTTAGTGGTGCATCTTCGGTGATTAGTGGTGATCCAATGCGACAACAAAGGAGCCATAGAGATGATTTCGTTACTAAGTCGCGTAAGACAGCATCTGCTGTGATTGTAAAGAGGAAAACGAATACAGTCAACAGTGAGACACCTCATCGACCAGCACCGGTGCAACCTGCTGGTGGTTTAATGAAGAAGACCCATAGTCTCAGCGTAATTTGCACTAACGTTCCTGAAACAAATGATGCACTGTTCGACGACAGGAAAAAGCACGATTTAGCCGAATGGAGCAGACTCTGTGACATGATGAACCTGGTTCCCATTAAACCCTCAGCTATAGTTCGTTTAAGTCGACACCCGAAATCACCCCATCAGGGTGATCCGAGATTACTCAAGGTGATATTGGAGAACGAAAACGACCTGGAAACATACTATTAGGCTCATACTTATTAAGGCGTGTTGCTGGCTCAAAAATCCGTATTTTCGCTGATCTCCCATGGTGGAAACGAAAATCAAAAGCCTCCGATCGGGCATCAGCAAGAAGTTTAAGAAGTTTAGTACTGCTTGGTGTTCCTGAGTGTGCTGAAAATATAGCACCTGATCAAACAGAAAAACACGATAGACAACAATGGAAGTTTATATCCGAAACTATCGATGTAAATGAAACTGTCGCGATTGATACGTTCAGATTACCCAAGTACATCCAATACAAAGGGGATGGACCCCAACCGCTTAAAATCACCTTCCTGACTAGCAATATGGCTGATTTAATTCGAGCACAATGGACTCAAAACAGTCGCAAGCTACCAAGTGGTGTCAGAATGAGTGCTCCGAAAACAAATAAACTAGATCCTGCAGACAGTATACCACTCACAAGCCCAAGTCAAGTCATTTCAATTAGCTCTCCAAAAACGATCTGTGTCCGACTCATGCCGAGTCGGAAAAGTAGAAACGACTTCAACGCCTCAGCTGTATACGGTGAACCGGATTGAATTTATGCATACTAACCCTCAATCTTTGCCAAACATATCACAACTTGGAACTAAAACTAGTCTTTCACATTGTCCATCATTGTTAACCCACAGAACCATTAAGTGTCTCTATACAAACGCGCAGTGTCTGAGAAACAAAATACAGGAGCTTGATACCGTATGTACACAGCACTCACCGGACTTAGTTGCAATTACCGAAACATGGTTTGAACCTAATTTATCAGACAATGAATTGGCATTGAAAGGAATGTGTCTTCTCCGTCATGACCGTGCGGAACGCGGTGGTGGCGTAGCACTTTACTACAACCAACAGTTATCCTGCAGAGAAATTGACGATATTGACCTACGTGTACAGGATACTCTGTGGTGCTCAATTAAGCTGACTACTGGAGATGATTGCATTGTTGGCGTGATTTATCGGACTCCAAGCGCAAGTGACGCGCACAATGTTGAACTAATCCAAAAAATTCGACTTCTGGCTGCCAGATTTCAAACGCCACTCCTGTTTATGGGAGACTTCAACCTTCCAAACTTGATGAAGAAAAATGCTCTTTCAACGAATTCGCTCGACGATGCGTTTCAAGAACTGATCTTCGATATTCCGTTTTATAACCACGTATTTGATAACACTAGATATAGAGATGGTAACATGCCATCCGTCCTAGATCTAATACTAACGAATGAGGAACATGCCGTCGAAAATCTCGGCTACGAAAATCCGTTGGGTTGTAGCGACCACCTGGTCCTCTTTTCCGATTATGTTTGTCAAGCTGAGAGAACGAACGACATCAACAAAACAAAAATACAACTGGATATTGGAAGTCTTCACAATGCTCTTCGAAAGATTTCTGACTGGAAACCAGACACTACGGACGTGCATCGAAAATTAAGCCAGGAATCTCAGCACTACGCACACCAAATGGTCTAACTACGACTGCGTTCGAGGCTGCCGAAGTTCTTGCAGGTTACTACTGCAAAGTTTTTAGCCCCAAGGAATCAGTGCATCTTACGCCTCATTCTATCGACTTTTCCAATGAAATACTGAATGAAATCTCAATAAACAATGAGTGTGTCATGCTCAGATTTCTTCGTTTGAATACCGCAAAGTCACCAGGAGCAGATGGAATCACTCCTTTTATCCTCAAACGATGCGAATCCTCATTGTGTGGTCCACTCAGCACATTATTCCAAATTTCGCTCGAAAATAGTATCGTTCCCGCGGAATGGAAATCTAGCATCATCACACCAATCTACAAGGGCGGGAGTCGATCTGACGCTGCGAACTATAGACCAGTTACGTTGCTGCCAGTAATTTCTAAAGTGCTAGAGAGTTTAGTAGCGGAAAAGAACGCCCATCACCTCGAAAACAATAGACTGCTTGCGACTGAACAGCACGGTTTCAGGAAACATCACTCATGTCTATCTAACCTCTTGCTCACCTTAAACGACTGGACTGAGTGTGTGGACAATGGTTACTCAATCCACGCATGCTTTTTAGACATGTCAAAGGCTTTCGACCGCGTCAATCATAGTATTTTAATCCAGAAACTTGAATTGCACGGGATAACAGGAAAACTTCTTGCTTGGCTAGAAAACTATTTACGCGACAGGATTGCCCAAGTCAGAGTGGACGGCGCCTTATCGAAATCATTTAAAATTACGAGCGGAGTGCCCCAGGGTTCGGTCCTCGGACCGATTTTGTTTTTGATCTACGCAAACGACATTCCCGAGCGTGTTAAATGCAAGATTATGTTATTTGCAGACGATATAAAGCTTTGGAGAAGCATACGTACAAATGATGACTGTGAAACTTTGCAGAAAGATCTAAACACATTGCATGATTGGTCTTTGAGAAACAAACTACCATTCAACTTCCAAAAGTGCAAGGTTTTAAACATTGGAAAGACTGTTAATTACAACTACACTCTTGGGTCCCACCAACTCGTCTGGACAACTGAAGAGAAGGATTTGGGTGTTTGGACCAGTTCAAGTCTGAAGACTTCACTGCAGTGCAAAGCGGCTTACAAAAAGGCGTCACAAGTATTGGCGTTATTGAGACGAATTTTCGGCAGATTCTCCAATCAGTCGGTGCCCCGTATCATGAACACCTATCTGAGACCAGCGATGGAGTACGCTGTTCAGGCTTGGTCACCCTGGATTCAGAAAGACATCAATCTTCTGCAGCGTATTTACCACCGAACCACAAAGCTTGTACCCGGACTAGCTGCTAAACCATATGAAGAACGTTTGAGGAGTCTCAATCTTTTCGACTTTCGCTGTCGTCGACTAAGAGGTGACCTGATACTGATGTACAATATTATGCACGTCCCTAACCATCCCTTGTCCAAACTTTTCACACGCTCGCCACCCCGTGCCAGTCGGAAACATGAACTTACAGTGCTTATTCCCACTTCAAGACTGAACTGTCGAAGATACTCGTATGCTGTACGTGTAAGTTTCACATGGAACACCCTCCCCTCCACTGTTACACACTCAGCCAACCTGGATATTTTTAAAGCTAATTTGGACAAACACTTGAGAGACAACCCAAACTTTGATACGATTTACACTACATGAGTTTTCCTGTTCTTCTTTTTATTGTATATACCTCATAACTCCATCCTATGGTTATTGTTAAGCTAAATGCTTTTTAGACCATTACAACTTTGAATCACTTTGAGTCATAAAAAAGCTATTGACATTGAACACAGCAGTTGGAAAGAGCTTTTCTTGACCGTTCATTTTCGAAGCTTAGCTTTTCATGTCTTCTTCAAGCTGGAGAGGAGCAGATACAACCCTCGGTCGTTGAACGTAGCGTATCTACCGATCGACCGAGGATCCCCTTTCGTCATGAGCGCTGCGGGAAAGATTGTTCATCCAACATCTTGACGGTTTAGTCATTCTAAAAGTTACGGAGCATGAAACTATTATTCGTTTGCGATGTACGTCCACGGTCGATATCAACCGAAGGAGGCGAATATCAACAATTTCTTCGTGGTAGTGTGTTAGTAAAGTCTACAGAGCATGTTCACCAAATTACGACAGCGCCGCCTGCGGTGGCTTGGTCATGTATACAGAATGGAAAATGGTTGTATTTCGAAAGATCTACTCTATGGTGAGTTGCAGTTAGGAAGTCAACCATTGGGCAGACCGCACTTGCGGTACAAAGACGTTTTGCAAAAGAGATATGAAAGCTCTTGACATTAACCCCGCGAGCTGGGAAGAACTTGCTGTTGACCGCTCACATTGGAGACATTGTGTAAAGCGTCGTCTGCAAGCTAGGGAGGAGCAGATACAGCTTTTGGCTGCACGCCGCCGGCGTGCAACTGACACCCTACAACCGAGTTCTGACTATCGCTGCGGGAGAGATTGTTCCTCCCGAATCGGACTGTTTAGTCATTCGAAAAGCTGTGGAACATGAAAATTCATGCGATTGTGATGTACATCCATCGTCGACATCGACCGAAGGAAGGAACAATATCTTCGTGGTAGTGTTGTCGTGCTAGCAAAGAAAAGCGGAAATTCGCGACATGCCCTTGTAACCCCGGATTATCTCGTTTCACACGCCTAGATTCTCCGCCCGTTGAATTTCCATCCTGTTATAAATGGAAGTGTCGTCTATGTTGCAGCAGTGACTGTCGTTGCGTTGCCAGGAAAACAGAACGAGACCAGAATGGGACGTTGATTGGGAGTCCAAGGTTCAAGCGCCCAGTGTGTGCATTTGGACCGTGGACATGGTTTGTATTTATATCGCAACAACAGTGTGAATGTGTGAGGGTACACCATAATCGTGGGAATGTGCATAGTGGGAACGACGGAAGTTGGTTGACATGGGCGAGTCAGATAATTTGAATTTGGCGCAGATGGTGTTTGTTACCAGGGTACGACATGGCTTACCCAGCAACAACTTCTCTCCGTCGATCAGGTAACATGGCTTGTTTTATACGTTAGGAGAGTGGCCTCCGAACACATCCCCTAATTCTTTGATGAATTTTTGCCGTGGCAGTTACGTAATGTGTACTTACTATCCGGTTGTAATAATGCTGCTCTACAGGATTTGATGAGCTCAGGTGACTAATGCTGAAGTGCTTTCAAAAGCTGGTCTACAGAGCATGTTCACTCTATTGCGACAGCGCCGCTTGCGCTGGCTTGGTCATGTCTATAGAATGGAAAATGGTTGTATTCCGAAAGATCTACTCTATGGTGAGTTGCAACTAGGAAGTCGACCATTGGGCAGACCGCACTTGCGGTACAAAGACGTTTGCAAAAGAGATATGAAAGCTCTTGGCATTAACCCGGCGAGTTGGGAAGAACTTGCTCTTGACCGCTCACATTGGAGGCAGTGTAAAGCGTCGTCTGCAAGCTGGGGAGGAGCAGATACAGAACTTGGCTGCGGAACGCAGATCACGCCGCAGGCGTGCAACTGACGCATTACAACCGAGTTCTCACTTTCGTTGCCAGCGCTGAGGAAGAGATTGCTCCTCCCGAATCGGACTGTTTAGTCATTCCAAAAGCTGCAAAACTGGAACATTCACGCGATTGCGATGTACATCCATGGTCGACATCGACCGAAGGAGGCCAACAACTTACCATCTGGGGATAACGATAATCAGTCTACATAAATTGTTAGAAATAATGGCGCGTGCTCATTTCGTTCCAAAACGGGATGAGATAATCAGCGAAATATCATTCGGAACGATTTTAGTGATAGGATTCATTAGCTTTTAATGGCTCTTATTCCCTGTGCTTGACAGCATCGACTTCTGGCAATGTTTGTATGTGAATGATATCACAAGTCTCATCCAGGCAAAGTGCCGCACGTAGGATTAGAAATACTGTCAAGTTGCTCAGGCATAGAGAGATATAAAAACAAAATAGAAATCGTAGTGAAATTCCAGCGTATTTCAGCATTCAACGCACTCTCGGTGGCCAATCAATTTAGCACGGTTGCACATCAGTGCACGGATGTGCAATTGTGCAGCATTTCTTTGCTGTACGGCTAACATCGTGCTAAATTGATTGGCCAACGGTGGTGAGCTGCATGCTGAAATACGCTGGAGTCTCACTACTATTTCTATTCCCCTCTCATATCTGTCTAGGCTTGGGCAACCTGACAGTACCTTAGCCCACGTGCAGTCTCTGACTGTGCGGCACTTTGCCTGGATCAGGCTCGTGCTTTCATATCATATCATATAGTGCATCTAACAAAAACGGGCTTACTGTCACGGGATTCCGTCCTGACCACAATAGTATTTCGGTTCCTTTTTATCCAACAGCTTGATCTGATCGTATCGTCACATACTAGTGACCAAGTACATCAGCTCTCAGGAGTATATAGGAAATCACAAGCAGCGTTAGAAACTGTGAGTGGGTTGCGATACTACCAGGTTGCCCAGGCCTAGACACGTAGAAGAAACGAAGCATAAACTAGTAGTGAGATTTCCGCATGTTTCCGCTTGCAACTCAGCACCATTGGCAGTACATAAGCACTCAACAGTTGCACAATCGTGCAACAATCTTCCAGACTGACCGATACCATTCTTGTGGTTTCCCAAATACATTCTCTGTTAACTAACACACGGGTTCCTTTTGATTTTTTCATGTTCTCACAATTTAAACTCAGTGGGCGTCTCATTAAAACCTTGACACCGTTCCTACTTTATTTTTCGCACTGTGACAAACGTTGTGTGCCATTTTGTTTTCAGCGATCCAGTTCTTTTAAAACGACCGCTACGTGACTGCCAATGCTGCCCCGCTCCACGTGCAACTCCATCACAGGTGCATCGTCCCCAAAGCTCCTCTCTCTTGAACGATCCTGTTTATTTCCACCAACTTGCACCCACCGTGCGCATGTTCATCACCCGAATTGTCAATGATTGGTTTGCTCGTGGGAAGAGCCAAGAGGACAAGTGTCCACCGACGGAACAATGGCGGATCCAATGTCCATCCGCACACCATTTCGTGATTGCGGTGAATCGAATGCGTTTCTGCGAACGTGTGTGCCGAGAACATCGAAGCAATCATGTGATGTGAGTACCATCAGTATGCCGACTCATCATCAGCATCACAGACAGCATTACACCTGTAGCATGTACCGAATGCTTAACTGCCACACAACCATGAAAAAGTTAAATCCTAAAAGGTGGGGAAGGGATTCTATAGAAAAGTAAGCACAAACAGACTGGGAAGAGGTGCCTACACCTCGAATGGAACATGCATTCAAACTATTTTCGTGAATGAGTAGAGCGACATCACGGCAGCTTCCTTGCGGCTTTCACTGTCATGCATCATAACAAGCTTTTCTCGTCACTCCGCTTGACAACATACAAGGTTAAGCAAACACTCCAAGAAGATGCTTAGTACAAAACCGCCATTGAACACGGTTTCGAGATATATCCTGAAGCGTAACTAGCCATTGCGATATTTTATGGCGAATGATAATCTCATCGTTGCATTATTATTATTATTATATTTAGACTAGAATACGTGTGCGGCATCGCAGTATAAAAGAACAACGGACTCAGTGCGAAATAAACGAGCTTCTCTCATTTTTAAAAGTTTCTTTTTTGAATATACTCTGCTGCACACACTTGCACACCACAAACGGTTTCTGGGTGTTTGCCTTCATCAAGCGATTTGGGCGCTTGACCAGAAATCACTTTGTGATTCTGTATTTGAACATTGTGGTTCGTTATGTTGGGATATGTTCCCCAGCCATAATTTACGACTTCTCTACCCCCCGCTATAATTTGACCCTTATCAAGATCGCTTTACTATATACCAAGAAAACATGAATCCGTCCTACGGTGTGAGACAGACAACTTGAACGTTTTGAAATCAGATGTTCTAGAGAACAACATATCAAACTCAAGCTCTCTGAAGATACGTTGAAATCGACCCGACGAGATCCACAGATGGACGAGAACAGGCATTTGGCATAAACGATAACTCATTGTTCATCAGGAGGCGTGCTGGAATAGAACTTTCAGAGAAGAAATTTGCTGGAATAATCTCACCAAATAATCTTTTTGTCGCTTGAGTTTAGAAGTTAAATCTTGATAGACGAAAAATGGGATCAGAATGTACGAAGTTGTGGCTAAAAATTTGATTGAATCTGGAAATAGCATCTTGAGCATCAACGGTAAAAAAATATGTAGGCAATAAACTTCTACTCTCAACATTTCACACAATTTTCTCCGTTATTACGTTTCAAACGGATGTGCAATCGTACAGCACTTCTGCGCTGTGCGGATAACACTGCGCTAATTTGATTGGCCACCGGTATGTATGTATGAAAGCACAAGCCTGATCCAGGCAAAGTGCCGCACAGTCAGAGACTGCATGTGGGCTGAGATACTGTCAGGTTGCTCAGGCCTAGACAGATATGAGGAAGGAAAAAGAACAGGAATTGATAGTGAGACTGCAGTCTGTTTCAGCATGCAGCTCACCAACGATGGCCAATTAATTTAGCACGGTGTTAGCGGCACACCACAGAACTGCTGCATGATTGCACATCCGGTAGTGAGGTGTAGTCTCTACCATTTCCATTTTGTTTCTCATATCTGTCTAGGCCTGGGCAACATACTTTACTTTACTTTTGTGCGGCTGGCTCCACGAGTGGATTAGCCGGCTTCATTGATGTCTCGGATCGCACCAGCCCACGCACGTCGATCGGAGGCGAGATCGTTGCAGATCGTGATCCAGTCTCGTTCCCACCTGCGAACGTAGACGGTACGCAGTCTCATTGAGACATCATCATGAAGTTTCTTGGGGGTAGTGTATGGTATGAAAGCACAAGCCTGATCCAGGCAAAGTGCCGCACAGTCAGAGACTGCACGTGGGCTAAGATACTGTCAGGTTGCCCAGGCCTAGACAGATATGAGGGGGAAATAGAAATAGAAATGGTAGTGAGACTCCAGCGTTACTCTCGCATGCAGCTCACTACCGTTGGCCAA
>JACCGJ010021533.1:25000-34485 GCA_013407085.1 Atriophallophorus winterbourni | reverse complement strand
CTATGGCTATGAACCCTACGACGTGGGAAAGATATAGATGTTGTCGGGTCTCTTGGAGACATGGCATAATTTACCATCTCGAAACCGCGAACTAGCTGACGATGCTTTTAGCTACTGATTTTCCTCGCGAATGGCACTGTTTCACCGGGTGTTAAATAATCAAAACACCACTAAAATGCTGTATTGATTTTGGAATGTCTCGAGAGGATTCTTACAATCGATTATTATGTAGAGATCAATATATTGTGGTGCTCACATCCCTATCACTTAAACACCACTATCGGTTTCTGGCTGTTTATCGTCATCAGGTGGACACAGTAAAATCAGGCTCAGTGAGCCTTGAAATCGTGGTATAGCGGTAAACAAACGTATGCTTGTATGCCAATGTTAGATAGGTTTCTTACAAAGGTCCACGACGTTCAAATATAGAATCACAAAGTGATTCTTGGTCAACTACTCAAGGCGGTTATGAACGGCCAATATATTGTGGTGCTCACATCCCCATTAGTCGTTATATTGTTTGAAAACTGCACGTACTAATCCCAGTTAATCAATGCGCCGAGATTCACTTGTGCAGTTGTGTGTCGGTGCAGTCCATAATCGATAAACTACGGCAACACACAATTACGTATAAATAATAAATAAACGGCACTTAATGGATCATCACTGGTTTTGCCATAAACGATAAACGATCAAATGCAAAGCGCATTGCGCCATCCTGCCAGCTGGACCGTTCAGCGCGAGTGGATAACAAATCGATGGCTAAACAGCTTGGATCAATCGATATTTCACAATGGATCAAGGTCGTTTGAACCAATTGAGGAATCTTACAACCGATCGGAAGAATTTGTAAGTTTTACGATATTAGTCAAGCTAGTCTATCAACCATGATATTGTGTTTGATTCGACGTGTTACTTAAATGTCATAGCATAAATTCGTCTATTTTCAAGGCAAATAGAACGTTCCTGAAATTAAAAAAAATTATAGCCACCTACCAATCACAGATCGTATAAAATATACTTATCTACTTATATACTTATCACTCGATGTTCACAATCATCGATGTTTATCAAACCCTAAGTTAATCGCAGCTTTTCACTCCCATGCTTAATTCGGGAATTTCAGATTAACTGTCTCGATTCGTCTATTTATGAAGTACATGTAATTTGACCTATTGACCACCCCTACCCTCCTTTGCCATTTATGATGTTTAATTTAATGATATCTCACTTTTATGAACAAAAGATCCTCTTTCTTGTTATTCGTGTTTATAAATCAAAAGACTCTTAACACATTAAACAATAGTTCCGACGTGTGTAGCAAATTCGGCCACCAATTCATTTCGCGTGAAGTGATTGTGTGTGTCATCGTAACTGACCCCGTACACATTTGTTTAATAAGTTAGATATGCCTGTATTATCCCAGTTCATTTCGTTCCCTGATCGCATTGTAGGCCAAATTGAAAAACTCAACTTTATACCCAAGTTCAGATTGAGTAAATAATTTCCTCGTAGAATTGTGTTTGCGTTGATGTTCCAGGTCTCACTGTCATACAGTAAAGCGTTTAGCACGCATGCATTATACCTTCACCGTCAACTTGAGGTTAGTCCAGACACGAAGGTTGAAACGGGACAAAATGGGCGCTGCTCAGTTTAATCCACTGCTCAATCGCGGTGTTTAGCGAAAGGTTTCCAGGAATGCTTGGATTAAAATAATTGAAGTGATGTAATGATTCAAGCTGACAGTTTTCAAAAGTGAATAAACTCAGGAAGAAAGGCTCCTTAGACTGAGTTAAATGTTTCGGAGTGCCTTTGCAACAAAAACATTGTATAAATGATATTACTTATGAGTAGCTCGTGATGATGCTCAAACTTGTTGGGTCATAAAGCTGGAATTTTCATGTGCGAGAATAAACTGTATTAACCTCTATGTTCATGTTCTTTTATTTCAGTATAATTCGTCATCAGCACACCTTGAGGAAAACCAACTTCTATCCGTTGTTGAAAATACGAAATCTGGGTGTATGATTTCCGATCGGGATTTGAATTTGCATGGTAATACAGATTCATCATCCGAAAGTAACAGTTGCCAAGCTGAAATCGCGTCTCATGCCATTAGTTCGAGAGGAGAAACATCTAAAATACCCTCCACATCTTTCCAAATTGATCAGGCTAGAACAAAACCGACCGTTTCAGAGACGTGGCCTCGTTCAACATTGAGTTCCACGTCGACTTTACATAGTTGTGCAACCCAGGCATCCCTAGCAATGTCCGATATCGCAGAGCAATTGTTGGCTCTCTATTTCCCGGAAAACCAGAATTCTGAGTTAGTGGATCAAGTAAAATTTCACTTGCCGTCTTCCGACAAAGTTGAAATGGAAGCTGATTGGCTGATTAGATTTGAATCAGATCCGAGGCAAAATGAAGTACCCGAATCAAACACAAAACTGGTGGGGGGAGTAGAGGACAATACTGAATATTCCACTTTGAGGAATTCTTTCGTATCTCATACAGGACTTCTTTCGTTGGCGCCTAAGGATTCTACGATCTTCCTATGCGAGTATAATGAGAAATCAACTAAGCTTGGTCCAGTCAACCTTCCTTTGTATGAAGAGGGTTCTTATGTCTATAAACAATTTGAAAACAATGAATTCCCAATGTTTTCGCCAGAAATTTCAAAGCAATCAACGTTGGACGCAGCAACGAATTTTCTATCTCTGCACTCGCAAAGCGCTATACTTCAAAACAATAAACAAATCAGTCTTTCAAAAGAAACAACGGCATTACAAAACGCTCCATGTTCGATTCCGGTGGTTAATAGAAACGAAATCTGTGATCAAAATCCATGCTGTCAGATAAACCATATTGAATCAAAGGAACCGCACCCGTTAGACTGCGCCTCCAGACAAAATATGCTTTTTACTAACAAATATACGTTTTCCAGGATACGAAATCGTCCTGAGCCATATAATAGAAGATTTTGCACCAAAAATAATGCGATAGAACGGCATGATGAAGGGAAAACCAGACAGACGAATTCCCAAATGTGTCGACGTCATACAAAGAGGCGAAACAAAGCGAAGTCTCCTGCTGCTGATCGTGTGAACCTACATCAATGTTATTTCACCGGATGCTCTAAATCCTATTCAAAAAGTTCCCACCTGAAGGCACACATTAGAACTCACACAGGAGAGAAACCTTATGTCTGCCACTGGGCCGATTGTGACTGGAGATTCGCTCGCTCAGATGAACTGACGAGGCATTTTAGAAAGCACACGGGAATACGTCCATTTCGATGTGACATTTGCTGTAAAACATTCGGGCGAAGTGATCACTTGTCTTCGCATATGAAGAAGCACGTTCGTTGAGCACGAGGAGGAACACGGATTTGAAAAAAAATCGATACGGGCAAGGTGAAAATAAAGAATTGTGTTATTGTCAAAGAAATGAAAATACCTGGAAGACTGTCATTTGGAAGTCGAGTTGTGCGACAGTCTCGTTAAAATTATTCTCAATTCAAGCAATCATATGTTCACAATAAAAAGCGGTCAGACTCTTTTAACATGACGTGTTTTTATTTAGGATTTTCTCAGTTTTGTGGAGAGTAATGAGGAGCTAGATGATTTGTAAATTCAAGATAAATAGAATAGATGTTGCTAAATTCAAGTTAAATAGAAATTCTGTAAATAAAATTCCCTAGGCTGCGTTAGTTGAACATTAACAAGTTAGAAGATCACTTAAACCTACCCGAGATCCTACAGAGATCAATCGAAGAGTTGCGCAGAATCATTTATTATGGATTCCTCAGTTAAACTATCTTATGCGTAGCGGGATAACTCTGGTGTTTAATTCTGTTATTTCTTGATTTCCTATGAAAGGGTACACCCAACACTCTTGGGTTAAGTTAGGAAACAACAAAATCTGGAAATTTAATACTCAATAACAGAATTGAAGTGGATGGCTCTAATAGCCTATTTTTATTGATCTTCTTTCGTACGATCATGCTGGCGAGTGCTTATCATTCATAAGACGAATGTAATAAATTTTCATGAGGTGGAATACTTATTATTGATCCTAATAAACGGAACCTGAGGATTAGCATTGACACAGATTTTAGTGTGTATCTAAATTATTCGCCACCTTACTTAATTGACAAGATTGTTGCGATCACGTGAACCGTCACTCGTCAGGTCTTATCGATCGAATGATCGATCGAATTCAAACAGCATTGGAAACCAATGAAGCTGAATTCCAATTATTATTCTCTAATTGCAATGCAGTTATGGTTGAAACGCTACAAATAGTAAAAATAAGAATTAAATAGCAGGCGACGATTATAGAGAGAGAATTGAGTGTGAGGAACACCAACTGAACTGTCTGAAGTAATTTTTATGAACTTAATTAACATTTTGTTTGATAGGGAATGAATAAAATATCATGGTAATAAAATCTCTAAAACTACATCAAAATGGTGACGATAACCCCGGTAGAAAATAACCCTGATTGTAGACGTTGTATGAGCTACAATGTAAGGACTGAATCAATTTGATGGCTTTACCTCACCAACCCTTAAAAAGACCGCCAGCCCGACGGCTAGCCATCGATCGTGTCCGCGTGACCATGACCTGAACAAATCTGCTGAAAATTAACCTACTTCAGTCGTTTGACGAGTTCGGTTACGGTTGAGATTATTACGTGCGAATTCTGCCTGAAGCCAACCATGTGTTGTGTGGTGATCAATAAATCATGATTATGCAGTGTGTTTGTTTTCATTTTCGATTGAAAAACCTATGTTTGGCCTTTGGATGCGAATCTGTGGTGTGAGGTTACAACCGCAAATTCGATGCGCTTCAGAGAAATGATATGTAATTGAAATTGAGAGGAACATTCACCATGCTAGAATGATAATAATTCTTTGTGATGTGTTGCTCACATCCCCCGAAATTACACTCCACTACCGGTTTATGGATGTTTGCCGTCATCAGGTGGAGACAGTAAGATTAGGTTCAGTGAGCCTTAATACTTCTGTTTCTACAAATTTTGTTTCATTAACAAATGCTTATTAACATATAGTACAAAGAAACATACCAAACATTTTTCTGATCACGTGTCATCTTACCAAGCAGCTATATGACCGCGAAGGATTTGGGGATCCTTCGCAGCTTTATAACCTTGCACACTGGCACATTTATCTGAATAATTTAAATATTTCACTGAGGTTTAACAACGACAGAGAGCAAACTCACAGCTGAATTTTTGCAAGGGGTAGAATCCCGAATTCCCAGAAATTTAAGGTCTTTAAACACGAGTTCAACTCCGCCAAGGGCGGTCCCAAGCCCATCTGAGAAAGGAGGAGGGTTGGGCTTAGGGCTAGCAACCCTATCCCGTAAAACCTACATTGCTACGGAAACGATGACAACAGATCCGTGGTTCGGTCATGTCTGCAGGATGGATCCCAGTTCGCATACGAATGTAGCCATGCACTGGCATCCGCAAGGTAAACGAAAAAGGTGACGGCCCAAGGAAACTGGCGCAGAACAGTGAAACGCGAACTAATTGCACAAGGATTCACGTGCAGACGGCAACGGAAGCAGCGGCCAGAACGGACCACCAGGCGTGGGATTGTCTTCGAGTTATTGTGCCACCCGGCACGGAGAGGACGGAATCTGAACCAACGTCAATCATAGTATTCTAATCCAGAAACTTGAATTGCACGGGATAACAGGAAAACTTCTTGCTTGGCTAGAAAACTATTTACGCGACAGGAGTGCCCAAGTCAGAGTTGACGGCGCCTTATCGAAACCATTAAAAATTACGAGCGGAGTGCCCCAGGGTTCGGTCCTCGGACCGATTTTGTTTTTGATCTACGCAAACGACATTCCCGAGCGTGTTAAATGCAAGATTATGTTATTTGCAGACGATATAAAGCTTTGGATAAGCATACGTACAAATGATGACTGTGAAACTTTGCAGAAGGATCTAAACACATTGCACGATTGGTCTTTGAGAAACAAACTACCATTCAACTTCCAAAAGTGCAAGGTGTTAAACATTGGAAAGACTGTTAATTACAACTACACTCTTGGGTCCCACCAACTCTCCTGGACAACTGAAGAGAAGGATTTGGGTGTTGGGACCAGTTCAAGTCTGAAGACTTCACTGCAGTGCAAAGCGGCTTACAAAAAGGCGTCACAAGTATTGGCGTTATTGAGACGAATTTTCGGCAGATTCTCCAATCAGTCGGTGCCCCGTATCATGAAAACCTATCTGAGACCAGCGATGGAGTACGCTGTTCAGGCTTGGTCACCCTGGATTCAGAAAGACATCAATCTTCTGCAGCGTATTTACCACCAAACCACAAAGCTTGTACCCGGACTAGCTGCTAAACCATATGAAGAACGTTTAAGGAGTCTCAATCTTTTCGACTTTCGCTGTGGTCGACTAAGAGGTGACCTCATACTGATGTGCAATATTATGCACGTCCCTAACCATCCCTTGTCCAAACTTTTCACACGCTCGCCACCCCGTGCCAGTCGGAAACATGAACTTTCAGTGCTTATTCCCACTTCAAGACTGAATTGTCGAAGATATTCGTATGTTGTACGTGTAAGTTTCACATGGAACACCCTCCCCTCCACTGTTACACACTCAGCCAACCAGGATATTTTTAAAGCTAATTTGGACAAATACTTGAGAGACAACCCAAACTTTGATACGATTTACACTACATGAGTTTTCCTGTTCTTCTTTTTTATTGTATATACCGCATAACGCCATCCTATGGTTATTGTTAAGCTAAATGCTTTTTAGACCATTACAACTTTGAATCACTTTGAATCACTTTGAAGACCCCGCTTGCTTGAATGTGTATTCGATTCCTGGTGTAGGCATCTCATTCCGCAGTTGTTGTTGGCCTCCGTCGGTCGATGTCGACCATGGATGTACATCACATCGCATGAATTTCATGTTTTGCAACTTTTTGAATGACTAAACAGTCCGATTCGGGAGGAACAATCTCTCCCGTAGCGCTTGCAACGATAGTCAGAACTCTGTTGAATTGCGTTCATCAGCTACAATGGCACCCAAGGTTGTTTCCGGAAAAGCCGCGAAGAAGGCTTCAAAGGTCAAAGTCCCCAAGGTTAACAAGAAGAAGAAGCGAAGGTGGAAGGAATCCTACGCCATCTACATCTACAAGGTTCTGCGTCAGGTTCACCCCGACACCGGAATCTCGTCTAAGGCCATGCCCATCATGAACTTCTTCGTGAATGACATCTTCGAACGTATCGCTGCTGAATCCCGCAGTATTTTTGTAATAATTTATGTCCCGACCCTCCCCATAGTTTTAAGATTTTAACATATCATGGTTGTATGGCAATTGAACACTCGGTAGTTCCTCCCGGTGTAATGCTGTCAACGATGATGATAATGTTGATGAAGATGATGATGAATCTGTGACCCGGTGTCCGTTCAACAAAACCTATCCCAAATGACCGCCTATGCCCCATCATAGTTACAAATTTCAATGAGTTAGTAGATTGATAATCATTTTCGATTATTTGGCCATGATGGCTAAAGACTTTTTGTGGTTAAAAGATATTCTGATGTGGGCTTTTTATTTTTCTGTTCGTTGCGTGATAAACAAATTCGCGTTCTTTTTGTCTTGTAGAAATCGGAATCAAAGCACCACACGTATCTGCTTGGCACGCAAGATCTCGTCTGGACCACAGCAGAAAAAGATCTGGGTATCTGGGTTTCGTTTAACCTTAAGCCTGGACAGCATTGCCGGATGGTGTACAATAAAGCTTGCCGTATCTTGAGTCTTCTCAAAAGAATATTCCGGATTTTTACGCCCGAACCCCTACCCCGGGTAATTAACACGTATATACGTCCTGTTATGGAATATTCCATCCAAGCCTGGGCACCATGGCTGAGGAAGGATATCGAACTACTCGACAGGATTTATCATCGTGCTACAAAGTTGGTCTCCCGGTACAAAAATTTGCCTTTCACAGAGCGAATGTTAAAACTGAACCTACAAGATTTTACCCAACGGCGGATACGTAGTGACCTTATGTTGACCTTCAAAATCCTGTATTCTGTAAACCATCCCCTTAAACACTTGCTAAAGCCCAATGACCTTACTAGAACACGAACACATTCAAAGGCTTTAAGCATTCCGCATTCTCGATTGGATATACGTCGTAATTTTTTCTCCGTAAGAATTTGTTTCACTTGGAACTATTTGCCTGAAGAAATCACACGATCTGAATCTGTTGAGGTTTTCGCTTCCAAACTCGATGAGTTTATGACGAACCATGCGGTTTGCGAATGTCCCTATTGATTTTTGAGATATTTTATAGTTTTTTATATATTTTTATATGTTCCATATACCTTGTCATCCTATGGTTATTGTTAAGCTTAATGCTTTTCTACCATACAATTTTCTGAGTTCTGAGTTCTGAGACGGGAGGATGGGAAACTTGGGTGTGATGTGATTACATTACAACATTGAACTGCATGTTCTCGAGTTTTAGATGAACAACGAAATAGACATTCGAACCGAGAATGCGCTGTCGGGTGTGAAAATCCTTAATAGCAGATCAAAGATGGGCGTGCTTTATTATAAATGGTGATTCGACTCAATTTTATATGACACCCAGACACTCACATCTATTTTCCGTGAGATAACCAACTTGAAGACCTTCTGAGTGATACCTACCTTTCTGTTTTAATATCAAGATTAATATATATTCTTTAAAGCAAGGAAATTTAACAATATAAGGCAACATGTAATCAAGTACGGACACTTGATGTTAGATTCGCTACATTTTACTGTTCATAGACGTGAGCATATAAATGATAGAAACTTCAATTCTGCAGTGTTAGTTTCAAATGTTCATCCTACGTAAAACGCTTTAAATTCATCAAGCTCAATATCATGTTTGAAAACGCTTAAAAAGCTATCCTAGACAAAGTTTTGTTCTTTCTTGGCAGCAAGACACTGATGGCTTAATATTGCGCACAATTGAGATTGTAGGTGGCCATTATTTTTGATACGCACAAAACTGTAATTTTGCTCAAACGAGGAGATTATTTCATAATTTTGACATGTATAAACACACCACTAAACCACCCATCAACGTTGCGAAAATGCGCATTGATTCTCAAACAAATTTATTCATAGTAAGCAAAGTAAGCTACCGCGAACGCGTAAATCCGATCGCTGGTGTATGAGGCTTGCACAAACGTGTCCTCGGTATCGTGCTGGTTCCAGAGTGAGCGACTTGCGAAACAAATTTCTGTCGTTCGAGTTGGTCCCATGCTTACTTGCACGATAATCTTTTGTCGCAAATTGGGATATAAGTCCCTTATTCCATGCTGCAGTTCGTTCGCAAAATCCAAGCATTTGTCACGTGCCCATTCAGGGCTGTAAGTGGCTGACGATAGGTGTTCTTTCAAGTGCTTCTCCATGAATTTTTGAACCT
>JACCGJ010021533.1:0-22500 GCA_013407085.1 Atriophallophorus winterbourni | reverse complement strand
ATCCCCCACATGCTGGGTCTGGATTGAAATAGACTCATTCTGCTGGGACGTCTCAGTTGGATGGTTGGCCGTCTTGCGGTGTCCTCCCGAAATGCGACGTTCACGTCGGGTTGTTTGCGGTTCTCCATTTGAATGAAATTAACGTCTGAAAGGTGAAAATGAATAAACAACAAAATATTGTAACCCATAACGTAGTATACAACTTCAAACAAAGCGACTCAAATGTGCCAGTCTGGAGAACAGTTCATAAACACTTAATTGTGATCGGTCAAACGGTGGACGGTAGCCCAGGTCGTTACGGCGTGGGACTTTAATGATGATGGTCGGTGGTTCGAATCCCACCCGAAGCGGAGGATATGCACTGCTGATGAGCTCAAATAAGAGCGAAACTCGAGTCTAGTGATACTATTATGGACCATCGTCATTAACTTTGTGAATAGTTCGATGGGCTTGGCACGGATAAGTTTTCACAAATATGCAACTTCATATTGTGGAGATGCGCAGTGCGTTGGTGACGGGCGTTCATTAAATGTTTTCGGGTGATATGCAGAAAATCAATCTCCAGCGAAATTCACAACAGGAAGCACAGAAATGACCGACAACGACAAACCCAAACCCGTAATAAGCCGAGTTTCGGAAGGACAGCGTTGGAACGGTTCGAGTGACAATAGCCTGGGAAACCTGAGGAGGCGGAAAACGTTAGCCACTATCGAACGACATGGAATTCTCTCAAGGTCATTCACACACGAGCACTGCTTGGTGAAGTGAACCGTTTGGTGCGAAATCGATAAATCAAATCGAAGTGTGGACAGACATTCTAAGGTATTTGTTTTGCTGACCAGCAAAAGTGGGCGTCTGTTCTTATCTCTGTCGTGTGTGTAATGAACCCGTTTGACCGATTCGTGTTTTCTTGTGTTGTGGGGTGAACGAAATTAGGAATGATTGACCTTGAGAATGAATCACCCCGCAATCGACAAGTGGGTGTGAAAAGCGCGGGGTGACGGGGTTGGATTAATGCTCTCGAAAGTCTGTGCAAATTACCAAATGGAAGTTAGGTTTGGCCTTGATTGACCCCGTGAAATCTCTCTCACACATTACAATATGACTCATTACACATGCCTGATTGCTACTTAATGGAAAACGAATATCTTATATGATGAAATAAAAATGTCACAGTTATAATGCTTGTTTGATTCCTATGTAGACCCTATTGGACGGTACACAATTGCACGGAGTTGTGAGTAATTTTTATCGTCGCGATTCCGAGTACGACATAAGAATATCTTCCAAACATAGCATAAATCTGTAGTAGGTGGAAACACTTTGTTGCTGGCAAATATATCAACCGAGGCTTATGGCTGAAAAAAATGAGTCGCTAAGTTCAAATAATGACTTTGTTTGTCTTTTCGCAATTCTGTCAATGTTCAATTAACTTTATTGCTTTGTCGCTATAATTATAATTAAATCATCGGGAAAGAATAACTACAAGTTTTATGTGACCTTCAACGCTGGTATGCTGCAAGACAAATGGGTATTTTAAGCACGACTAACTTTAAAGATTATTTTTAATTATTGAGGACTCGGAGTATACAAGTCAACAATGCATAAGTGCGTGGAACCACTGAAATACTGATTTACCGTCGCTGAATCCCATGGTCACATAATTGGGTATGGGCAACCACAAGAATCCGAATGCAACCCCTGTCTAAATGCTAAGTGAAATCGTTAAACTTGTGTTGTGTAAAATGATTATTATTCCTAACAAGTATTTTAATGCAACATGAAAATTCAACATCAGTTGAAACACATGTTCGATCTCTGGAAATTAGGAAGTAAATCTCGTACCACGTCTTTCATGTGTGTAATACGTGTCTCGAGCAAATTGTTGGCGAATTACAGTATTTCAATTTAGCACTATGGTCGGCTTGAAGCGATCAACATATGTAGAGGAAAGTGGTTGGAATTTTTCTATATTATTTCTGGATAAGTAGTCAATTGTCGGTGATTTCAGATTTTTCAAACATCCTGTCAGCGGGATATATCGTAATTAATGAAATATTGTTAATCTAAAAGGAAAAATTCAATAACTGTTACGTGTTTACAAACAGTACAAGTTCGGAAGCCACAATATCTACACCATTGCATCTATTCAGCTGCTTATTTTCCATCATTTAACTTATCTTTTTGTTGTTGTTGTTGTTGTTGTTGTTATCCTTGGGTCTATGTCCACGATTGATGTACATCACAATCGCATGGTCGTTTCATACTCACACTGCGTCTCGAATGACTAAACATTCCGATTCAGGAGGAACCATCTCTCACCAGCGCTCACAGTGATAGACAATACTCGAACGAACGATGCTAGTTACACGTTGCACACGCGTCCGCTACGATACTCAGCCAACAGCAGTAACTACTCTTCCACTGCTTAAAGATGACGCTGTATGCTATCTCCAGAGTGTGCGGTCAAGTGCAAGTTCTTCCCAAATCGTAGGGTCAATGGTCAACCAATTGCTTATGTGATTGAGAGATTGCTTGATGGCTTCGGGCAAAAGTATAAGCATAAATTTTGCTTGTAACACTTATTGATCCATATTTACGAATTATTACACAATTTATCTAAGAAATTATGATTAAACAATGTCAAAATCAATCTTGTCAGTAAGGTTTGAGATAAAATAGTTTGCAAGTTGCACTACGCTGTGATATATATTCAATGTTCAGGATTTCATTTCATATTTTCACTCTGGATGTGCATAACCGTAATTTACATTTATTAAACAAACTGACCTACCTCGAGTTAAAATTAAACTGAAGCTTGTATGCTAGTTCCGACTGATTTGCCCTCAACGAACGATCACTTGATTTGTTGTTTGTCGCCATTGGCAACCAAACACCTGCTGCAGTTTAAACGATTGTTGTTTAAGGGTGCATCGCTAAGGTTTCGAGATAATTTTGTGAGTTTACCGACAATCGGCGTATCAGTACAAATGACACCATATATGTTTCTAAAATCCATCACAGATAATCACTTAACGCAGACAAGTGATAACCATTTTAACACACTGCTTGATTATTGATCGCCCCGTGATATACTGAAAATGGCCTAATGTGTACACGATACCGATCTGAAATTAGCTTATAAATGTGAATAGGACAAACGTGCTAGAAAAATTGATTTTATCTGAAAAGTGCTTATCACGAATGCTTCTCTCGAATGAACTGCACAACATCGCCCTCTATCACAAGGCAGCTGTAGGGAGCGACAGCAAGCCCAAGGACACCAATCGCAATATTCCCATTTGCATGAAAACGGGAACTGGTAGAAGCAAGCATTAATCGTTAAGTGATATGCAATTCTGTACGGTGTGTTTAAATAGCCCGATGATGCGAGTCCTTGAAACCCACCCGGTTGCCACGATATCATCTGACGAAGCAGATTGAAGTGATAAACATCACAGACTTTACAGATTTTCCATGTGGTTTTAGGATTTGTAAATTAAGACATGTTCGTGATAAACTGTTGACAGAGCGACGTTCTCTTATGCGTGGGATTAAGGATTGAACGTGACAACAAAACTTCATTCAGAGGCATCTAGACGTACCTCTAAAGTGCCAATACATCAGAGTGAATTCGCGCATGGGTTCCAAAGCAAAACTTCCGTGCGCTTTTAACGAGCTATATCCGGACGAACCTCATCACTTCCTCAAGTGTTTTCTAGCATCTCATTTTAACCACAGAGCATTTTGAGAGTCGACAAAACGTTCGTCATCTTGCAACGCATGCTTTGAACGACCTTTAAAGTACAGACTCATGAACAATGTGAACATCTATACTGTGAATTGTGTAAGCGCGCAGTGGCGTCCATCAAATGTATATTTAAACTTCTTAAAGGCTCGGTGATCGTTTTCTAGACATTTCAAAACAAAACTCTATTTGATCCGAATAAATGCTATACAATACAAGAAGGAACTCCGCCAAGGACGGTCCCAAGTCCGGATGCAAAAGGAGGAGGTTTAAGCGTGGGGCTAGCTACCCCAACCTTGTGAAAAATCGTCTAGCTACAGAAACGCCAACAAGAACACTAACAGACAACACGGACCTGAAAGAAAATGGACCCAAGCTGGCAGGTATATGACGTCGGACGGTGAAAGCCAGACTCATGTGTAAGCCGTCAGACTGATGACCATCGTCTCAAACAAGACCATCACTATCATCGCCACATGGAACGTCTGGACTATGTATGAGACTGGAAGGGCCACAGAGATGAAGAAGTATAACTTCACTGTTTTAGGAATCGGAGAGTCAACATGGATTCGTTCAGGGCAGATGCGACTGACTTACGGTGAATTACCGTTGTACTTGGGCCACGAGAAGGAAGATGTCATACACATCCAGGGAGTGGCCTTGATACTTTCCAAGTCGGCTGAGAGAGTGCTCATTAAGTGAGAGGCTCACGAACCACAGATCATGACAAACTTCTTCTATACAAAAAAGAAAAGCGAACGACAGTAGAGTGTAGGAGAAGGAGGACTCTTACAACAGATGGATATCGTAATTGCACTGTGTGACTTCAACACCAAGTTAGGCAGTGACAAGAGTGGGTATGAGGAGATCATGGGGTAGAAAGGGCTGGGCGAAATGAATGACAACGGGGAGAGATTCACCGAGCAATATGCCGCAAGCAATCTGGTAATCAGAGGAAGTGTTTTTCATCTCATAAGGTTACACAAGGAGACCTGGGTGTCACCAGACCTGTTGACAGAAAACCAGATTGACCACGTGCACATCGGGAAAAGGTTTCGACGCACTCCTGAAGAAGTATGCGCTAAAAGAGGAGCTGACGTTGCTTCCGATCATCATTTACTTGTCGTCAAGTTGACGCTGAAATTGAAGAAAAACTGGATAGAGTAGTCCAGCCAACAACAGCGATACAACGCCGCTATGCTGAAAGACAGTAGGAAGGAAAAAGAGTTCAAGGTCAATCTTTTCCACAATTTCCAGGCCCTGAAACGGCTATTTAAAGAACAGACGGTAGAACAGAATTGGTAGAAAGTGGTGACCTTAACATGTAAAAACATACATGCACAATAAAAGATATCAGCGGAGACGCTACAAATTATATGGAAGAAAGAAGAGAAAAGAAGGCAGTGGTGAACAACAGCAAAACGAGAACAACAAAAGCAACAGCAAAATGTTAACTGACTGTCCATCAGCAGAATTGCTCTACCTCTAAAACTTATACTGAAATAAAAACTAATATGATAAATCTCAGTGTAATCTGCACCAATGTGCCGGAGACATCTGGGACACTTTTCTCAAGTAGAAAAACTCACGACATTGAACAATGGTACCAGCTGCTTTCAATGATGGATATGAGCTCGATACTGCCTGATGCGATAACCTTGCTGAGTCGGCACCCCAATTCTACTTATCTTGACGAACCGTGTTTACTGAGGATAAGTTTCAAAAGTCGAAAAGAAATGGAAGACGTTCTAAACTCGTACTTGCTCCGTACATGTTCACAGACGAAATGTCGCATACATTCTGATATTCTGTGGTGGGAGAGAAAAGGTAATTTAAACAATTGGGAAAAATCTGATCAACGCAGTGTGGATCTACTTGTTGTTTCCGGACACACTAACACTGCTTCGGGAAGTGATATACAGCTCCACGATTACAAACAGTGGCTCTAAGTTGCGAACAGCATCGAATCTCATTAGTCCGTCGTGATGGACACGTTTATAATACCTTGATCATCAAAATATACAAGTGACGGGCCAAAACCTCTGAAAATAACATTATTTAAGAAAGGTATGATGGAATTAGTCAGGGATAATTGGAAAGCAAATCATAGGAATCTCCCGAAGGATGTCAGAATGAGTGACCCCAGACTTTCTTCTCCGAACCCGCTTATGAACCACCGCTTCCACAATTACACGATACACCAATTAAAAACACTGCGGCAATCCCGAAAAACGACCGATGTCCGACTCTCGAAGGGTCGGACAAATAGATGAGCTTCCAGCTTCATCACTGTATTCGAAAACCACTTGCCTATCACAAACGCACAATGCCTGGTAAAAAACTAGCTGAAATGAAGGATCTCTGTAAAAAGCACTCGCTCGACGTGATAGCAATAACGGAGACATGGTTTTAACCCCAAGTGAGTGATCGCGAGCTCTGTATTCCGAAAAAGACCCTGTTTAGGAGAGACCGCTTAAGGACAGGTGGTGGAGTAGCTGTTTACAACCACGAACGCGAACTACATGCACAAGGATTCACGGTGCAGACGGCAACGGAAGCAGCGACAGACCGGAACCACTGGCGTGAAGTCGTCTTCGCCTCATGTGCCACCCGGCACGGAGAGGACTGAGTGAGATGCATCAATTCTGGAATAGTGCAGCACCACCTACGCAGGTTGTATATCATCAAGTCCCCGGGAGCTGACCGAATCACACCTGCAATCCTAAAGTTATGCGGCAGTCAATTGTGCGAACCACCTTGTGATTTATTTAATCAGTCTTTGAGAAACGGTGTTGTACCAACTGACTGGAAGAGAGGAATCATAAAACACATTTACAAAGGTGAAACTCGTTCTAACCCACCAAATTACCTCCCTGTTACACTCATTCCAGTGATCTCAAAAGTTATGGAGCGGATTATGTGCGAAAGGATTGTGAGTCATCTCGAAGCCCAAAACTTGTTGTCCAGAGAGCAACATGGTGGTCTACATCAACGACCCTCCACAACTTGTCACCGCCAAAATGGTTCTCTTTGCGGATGATGCTAATCTTTGAATGCGAATCACGTCAATCGTAGACTGTTTGCGCTTACAACGCGATTTGGATATATTGAACAGCTGGTCAGAGCGAAACAAGCTTCCATTCAACTTCAGAAAGTGCAAATTGTTGCAAATAGGTAATGATTTTCCTTTCTCCTACAACCTTGGGTCGCAACAACTGGAGTTGACAACAAAAAAGGACCTCGGCGTATGGATTAGTGGAAGTCTTAAAATAGCGTGCAATGCGAAGCAGTGTACAACCGAGCTAGCCGCATGCTAGGTATGCTTCGACGTATTTTCGGACATTTTTTCCGTGAAACATTCCCTATACTCATAAATACGTATTATTATAATATTAACCCAGTGATGGATTACTCAATGCAAGCTTGAACACCATGGCTACAAAAAGACATCAAGCTGGTCGAGATTTTTCACAGAACACAAAAATTGTTGGCTGTCTCCGCAAACTACCATATGAGAATCGACTTGAGCAGCTTAATTTGGATACACTGCTCCGCAGAAGGATTCGATTTGATCTAATCCTAACTTACAAGATAATAAACTCAAAGGCGCACCCTCTGAGGCATCTATTTCGCCTCCGGTCAAGCCATGCCACACGTACTCATCGGTTGGCATTTGATATTCCACATTCCCACCGGAACTGACGTCGGTTCTTCTATTCGATGCGCGTTTGTTTCTCATGGAACTCCATACCGTCAGATGTTTTCCAATCATCTAGTTAAAGGATTTTCAGTAACAAAGTGGATATATTTATGCGCAGTAATTCCACCCTACATCCTGGACAGATGCAGAGTCAGAACCCGCATCGGTAAAGCACGAGCAGCCTTCCATCAACTGCAGAACATCTGGAGATCTAGCAATATTAGCATTAGCACTAAGATCAGGCTTTTCGACACGTTAATAAAACTGATACTACTCTACGGAGCAAAGACCTGGAGAATCAAAGTCACCATTGTGAATAAAATGCATATCTTCACTAAAACCTGCCTCAGGAAGATCCCAAACGTCCACTGACAAGATCAGCAATGAAGAATTGTGGCAACGAACGAAGCAGCAGCTTGTTGACAAAGACATCCTTCAGAGAAGCTGGCGATATATTGGCTACAACCTCCACAAACCTGCATCAAACTTCACCAGACAATCCCTTACCCGAAACCCCCAAGGAAAGAGAAAGAGTGCGACCTAGAATTAACTGGCGCCGAGACCTGAATGCAGACGCCAAGCAGATGGGCAAGACGTGGGGACAGCTGAAGAGACTCGCCAAGAATCGTGATACCCGGAGAGAGCTGGTTGGCGGCCTATGTCCTCGACGGGACCAACGGCGAAAGTAAGTAAGTAATACAACAATGGACCACTTCTCTAAACATACAGAAACCACAACCCAAAAATTGATATTGAATCATTTTTCCATCAGTTTTACAAATGTTTCAAACCAATATATCCGGTGCTGGATTTTGTTGACAAACCTGTAACCTGATTGTCTTTTGTGGCCAAGCAACTTCGATGATTTTGAGTTTATAAATGTATCCCAATCTCAAGCGAAATAAAGACTGCGGGTTTCATTTATAAGAAATTGAAAATTTTAATAGTGGATGACAGTGCAAATTTAGAAACAAGTTTCATCATTGTGTGTTACTAATCTTGGAGTGTCTTCGTGTCATAAAGTTGGTGCAATCTGGTGATTTTCTTTCAATTTCCAGAAGCGCCACAAAAATGCATCGCTTCTAATCTGCTATAAGTGTCGGCTTAAATAGCCCTTTTCCATTAGCTAATATCAAGGAACTCGATAGGCCACTTTTCTCCAGAGCCACGGAGCATTCAACCACGCTTCGAATCGATGTACAGCAGTAAATCCCAAGATGTCTCGCGGCATTTCCCGGTAGCGCCCGTAGATAATAATACCACCGATTTCGTTTGGAGCAATCAATAGTTTATTGCACAGCAGTCCGATGAAGGCGTCATCAAACGGGATATGTTTCGTAAAGCGCGAAGTGACGTATAAATCCATTGCCAGATCAGGATTCATTAAATAAAAAACCCCACTGACGAAACTTGGGTATCGTGGATGAGGGTATTCACTCGGACGTATAATCCACTTGCTGTGGTCACGATAAACTTCGCTGTTTACTAGCATTTGTCCTAGCAGTACATTGTGTGTTCGGGAGCGTAACAATTTGGTGATTATCAACGAGAGACGTTTCGTGAATAATGTCATGTCATCGTCTACAAACAAAAGCCACTTAGCTTCTGGACAGAACGCCACTGCCCATTTCAAGGCGAATACCATCTTCCGTGTGTTATTGTAATAACTATCAAGAAAGTCTTGTTGTATAATATCACCATATGAAGCTGCTTCTTTGATTATCTTGGCGTTTTCCGAATTCGTGGCTCCGGTACCTAGAACAAATACGTGTTTAATTTTTAGCCCTTTCCATAGGCGGTTTTCTAGCCAGGATTTTCGCAAAAAACTTCTTCCGGCTGCATTTTTATGAGCAGATTTCACCAGGATTAGCAAATGAAGTTCATTCTGATCACACAAATGCGGTTGATTGATTGAAATATCATCCTCTTTTTCTTTATTGTAAGGCATGCTAAGGGTTGCACCATTTTTAAATTGACAAATCTTTGAAGGCAAATCGTTGACCTCAGGAACAGAAAATAATCTTGTTCCGTAGAATTCGTACTTGTGTAGACCAGACAGTTCAGCGGCAGACAGTGGAATTGAAGGATTCTCACAATTAATCTTTGTTACGTTTCTGGATTCGAGAAATGTACCGTTTAACTGTGTGAGGTGGATGTATCGTGCGATTTTTTCACTGACCTTGAAACGAGATCGAACAGTTACATCCAAATGCTGGTGGTTCCGTGTACCGAATTCAGTAAAGTAGGAAACGTATATCAATACGATGGAAGAAAGTGCAGTTAAAAGCAACGGCTGTTTCCGTATTCTCAGCATCAACAATGTGCAGCACTGTTTGAACTGTGTGAAATGATTTCAGGATCGTGACGGCCAGACGGAGTTGATTTAAATTTTGAAATCAATAATGAAACGATGTGCTTTGTGTTGGATGAATCAGATCTAAGCACGTAAATTTTGAGAATCGCAAAGCTCCAGTATAAGGGCATAGTTTTGGCAGAACTGCTCAATTAATAGAAAAATGCAAAGCTTTATCCCAAAATATTCGACATTTGAGATATACGTTAGTGTTTAATACAAAAGTGGTACACAATCACGATGATAACAATGAAATGTATCACGAAATTTCAACAAGATAGATGTTGTCTCAGTTATTTAATAGCCACATCCTATTGACAAAATTCTTGAGGGGAAATGAAAGAACCAGTGCGTATTTATTCACGTTCGCGTGCATGAGAGTGTTGTTGTCGTTGATGTAAACCAAGAATAGCACGAGGACAGAACCTTGCGGTACGTCACTAGAAACATCAATAACACATGAGTGTACCCCATTGGTTTTGAACGAACGCCTTGCGCCTACTGAGTTAACAATCAAGACATACGAGTAGCTGTCCACTGATACCCAGCTCCTTCAGATTTTGTAGTACTCGAATGTGATCAACTCGGTCAAATGCTTTATACATATCCAGATAGCAAACGTGGAGCTAGCTCCTTCGTCAATTGCTTCGGTCCAGTCATTTAACACCATCAACAAGTTTGTCAAGCGTGATCAAGATTTACGAAAACCATGCTGCTCAACAGATAGTATATTTTGTGAATCCAAGTGATGAATTATTTTTTTCCGTCACTATACGCTCTAGAACTTTGTATATCAAAAGACATAAGGTGACAGCACGGTAGTTTGCAGAATCTGACCATCTACCACCCAAATAGATAGGTAAAATTACCCCTGTATTCCACTCTGTTTGTACAAGTCCTTCGGTTAGAGAATGTTTAAACAATTCACATAATGTTTCACACAGCTACTGGTCACATGATTTCACTACAGTTGGCGTGATTCAATCCGTTCCAGGGGATTTATTAGTGTTCGTTCGACGCAAATGTCGATGTTTAATCGCTGAATTGATATCGATCTCAGCCAGCTGTTGCGTCGTTAACGGACTAAATACATTAGGATGAAATTGAGCGAAAGCATCTGCTGTGTCCTTTGCTGAAACTGTTATTCCATCCTATATAAGCACAGGACACACCCTGGTTTCAAGCTCGATCGAGCATTGACGATCCGATATATCAATTTAAGATTTCCTTCCATTTTCAAAGATAGAAAGCGATGGTAATTTTGCTTGTCTTCCTTGATGAGAGTGTTCACTTTGCTTCGAATTTTTCAAAATTGTTGCCAGGAAGCATCCGTATTGGTATTTCTGTGTTAAACCCAATCAGAGTTCCTTTGCCCGATCCATTTTTTCGTGCGGCTACGAAGCTTAAAGCAAAATTCATTTGCACATCGTTCATTAACAAATCGCGAATTTTGATATATGTTTGACTGAAGTCTTTCTGTGAGTGCGGTGCAATGTGTTTCTGTGTTGTGGTAATCAAGCAATCGCTAATTTACTAACCCAAGTGTATCACTTAATCTCACGCAGTCGATCCTTCTAAATAGCTTTTCCGACTCACATACCCGTCTAACGCTGAATACATATTCTAAGCCCAACACAAGATGATCCCTTTGACCAACGGGTGTAATGTAGTCAACATCATCAACTGCGGTAATGTCGGAAGTAAGGATTAAATCCAAAACGGATGGAAATTCTGATCCTCTGTAACGTCGGTAACATGGTTATGCAGTGGCAGCGTGTCTATCAGCTCACGGAATTTATGATCGAATATGTGTAGAAGATGATCTGATCTGGCAAATTTCTACAAAGTCTCTGATGTGTTTATAATGAAACGCGGCAATTTGGCCTGAACACCGACTTTGTGACTGCACAATCTAACGTTTTCAGGTAATCTGTTTCTGTATATTTCTAGTTTGGATCGGACATGTGTTTGGCCACATGTGATAAAACAGGTTGCTTGTACCAGCCTTATCCAACAGTGACATACAAACGCAACTTGTTTTCCATTCTTCCACTGTTTCAAGCGCATGCGGATCCTGATCATACTGTCCCTACATGATGAGTGCAAACAACACGAAACAGGTCGTGGGGGTGTGCGATGGAAATGCATGCAAATGAACGTTTCAATTACATTTTCAGCCGTGTTTGCCTCAAAGGATGTAACTGTGGGACGACCTAGCATGCCTAGCAGACGTAACAAACACCGGGACAAATATCTCCATTAACAATCGATTCTAAATTCGAGGTCAGCGATTTGTCGCATTTTGCACTTATGATATGCAAGCGTAACACGTGACAGAGCTCGCATTAGGACTTACCGCCTTTTGGCAAACCTTACGCATGCATCCCGATGCGTTTTGTTTTCTGTTCGGGGTCATCCGGTCAGGGTTTTGCTCAGCACCGTTTAGCAGTGTGTGCTCAAGACGTGGTCCTGTCGATCGATCGATGATGAATATCGTGAGCGCAACAAACATGCGGTGATCACGAATAAGTGTAAAATCAAAATTGAATCCTGCGATACTGTAGTTGATCGCACAATGTTGAAAATATAAACAGTTGATGGCGAAGAATAAGATCTTTCCGATGACGTTAATCCTTTTGGGGACTTGAAGAGCAATAATAGCGTTGCATGCGTAGATCCAATATAGTAAAATCACTAGAAATCCGAATTTTCTCGTATTATCGAATACCACAACGAGAGGATTCCAACAAGGTATAATGTATCCATGTACGTGTAAGTGTAAGAACAGTATATCCTGATAATCAGCAGCTCGAAATAGTGCAACCGCTCGGTGCGTATGAATAGAATAACAAAACAAGTCCGCCAGATTCAGCCTCTGAAAACTAGGAATCGCCTAATAGCTGCATACACCGAGTCTTTCTTTCCGCTTATGATCTAAAAATAGCTCGAACGAGCGACTGTCGCTAAGCCAAAGCTTCTGAGATGACTACTGAGTTGGACGAGAAACGGTCAGTATTCTTGAATTTCCAACGAATATTAACCGCTAAAAATTTAAGACCTCTCAGAGCAGCCAGAAGTACGATCTAGCAGATTGTTAGGCAAATGACTATTGGGCTGGAACTAGCCTCGGTTTCCAAAATGATGCTGATACTGGTAATATGCACGGTATATATGATGGGAAACTCCGCCAAGGACGGTCCCAAGCCCGTCTGAGAAAGGAGGAGGGTTGGGCTTAGGGCTAGCAACCCTATCCCGTAAAACCTACATTGCTACGGAAACGATGACAACAGATCCGTGGTTCGGTCATGTCTGCAGGATGGATCCCAGTTCGCATACGACGGTAGCCATGCACTGGCATCCGCAAGGTAAACGAAAAGGGGACGGCCCAAGGAAACTTGGCGCAGAACTTTGGAACGCGAACTACATGCAAGGATTCACGGTGCAGACGGCAACGGAAGCAGCGACAGACCGGAACCACTGGCGTGAAGTTGTCTTCGCCTCATGTGCCACCCGGCACGGAGCGGACTGACTGAATGAATGAATATGATGGGATCAGATAGCAAACAAACTTAAGACAGCAATCATGAATTTACAATATAATAACCCTATTGCCGACAAAAATCAACTGATGGAAAGATGGGTCGATCAATTCTCCTCTGTCTACTTGAGAAACACCATGATCCAATCGTTTTGCACCGTTAGCAAATTTGTCCAGAACGAGCCAGATTTATGTAAACCCCGATATGCTGTAGATTACACATTTTGCGATTGCAGGTGATCAACAAACATCTCTGTCACTATGCGCTCTAGAAGTTTGGATGTCACAGAATTTAACGCGACAGAACGATAGTTTGAATGATCTAAGCGACTATCACCCTTAAAAATAGATGGAGTAAGCCTAGTCTGCCGCACTCTCGGCACCAATCCTTCGGTTAGAGAGTGTTACAACAATGGTGCGTAAAGCTGCAGATCGCACGTTTTTATAATAAACGTAATAAACAAAGTTATACTTGAATGCCACTGTTGCACAGGATTCGTACAACGAACCACGATGTTGAAACACATAATATATGATTGGGTATGTTTGTTTTTTCCAAGTATGCGGTTAACAAGGAATCGATAAAGTATTTCATAAACTGGGGACAGCACAGTATTTGTGAACATAAAGGATCGTAATGTTTGCGTGAATATCATTTCGTTTGATGAGGAAAACATTTCTGGTGGTAGGCTGTTCTACAGAAAGCACACACGGACTGCGTCAAAGTTGCGGCGACAGTTTAATCGGGAATGTGGGATTTGAAGAGTCCGGTTGTGACTGCGGGTCGGGATATTTGAACCAATTTTAAAAATTTGTCTGAATGGGTGTGACCCCGTATGGATTATTCGGTATGTCAGGATTAGGTCAATTTGGATGCGTCTGCACTCGAGGGCGCACAATCCAAGTCTAGTCAGACGCTGCTCAAAGGGTAGATTATGCAATCCAGTAACCATTTTGGTTGCCTCATGATAAATCCTTTCGAGGAGAGAGATGTCTTTTTCCATCCATGGTGTCCAAGCTTGTTATGTATAGTCCACAACTGGATGTATGTAGGTATTGAGTATATTTGACAGTGGGTGTGGTGAGAAACGTCCGAAAATTCGTCCGAGTAAGCCAAATACGTTGCATGCACGCTTGGAGACGGCCTCAATATTCCACACACCCAGATACCGAGAACTTTCTGCAATATACTCCATTCAAGCGTGTGACTGCCAAGTATGTACTAGTAAGGGAAGGTTTTCCCAATTTTCAAAATGTTTCACCTGCGCAAGTTGAAGGGCATCTTCTTTTGAATTGACCACTGGCGCAGCTTATTTAAGTCTGTTAGTAAAACTTGGAAATCCTCAACAAAGTTGCCATTCGTCAAAAGTTTTACATCGTCGGCGAAAAGAACAAGCTAAGATCGCACCAATTTTGATAGATTGTTTATAAATATTAAGAACAGTATGGACCGAGTACTGAACCTTGTAAATCAACGCTCGTTGCTTCAATAATTTGGGAAATTTGCCATCTATTCTGACATACTCTTTGCGTTCAGACAGGTAACTTGCGAACCATGTTAGTAGATTTCCTGTGAATCCAACATCCTGCAGCTTCTGAATTAGTAAGGAGAGATCAACTAGATGAGAGGCTTTAGATATATCTAAGTAACAAGCATGTTCGGAACTGTTTTCGTCTGGTACAAGCGTCCAGTCGTTCAAAGTTGTCAGCAAGTTAGACAAGCATGAGTGAATTGTTCTAAATCCATGTTGTGTCTGAGGAAGAATTTCATGGATCTCGAGGTGCCTGATAGGACACACCAAGCGTTCCAATACTTTAGAAACCACTGAAAGGACCGCCACAGCCACCTTTGTAGATTGGTGTAATAACTCCGGTTTTCCAGTCAGCTGGTACGATTCCAGTATTCAATGTGTTTAAATAATTCACATTGTAGGCCACAAAGCTTCAGCTCACATGATTTCAGAATAGCCGGCGTTATTCCGTCTTCCCTGGGGATTCGTTAACGTGTAGCCCGCGTAAATGCTTTCGCACAACCGTAGGATTCACATCGACATCAATTATGTTTTTCACCTCTATTGTACGTGGCTAAGGCTTTCGCAGGGGCACATCATTTGAAAAAAACTTGCGCATAAAATTTTGCTAGGGCATCAGCTGTATGCCTGACATTATCTGTCAATCCGCCGCTGTCTGAACTGGAAAAACTCCCGGTTTAAACTTAGTCGTGTTGTTTACAATCGCCTAAAGTGGCTTAGGCTGACGTTCCATCTGGGCTATCAGCATCCAGTGGTGAGATTGCTTGTCTTCGCGAATTAGGGACGTCACATTGTTTTGGACATTTTGAAAATGTTCCCAGGATAAGTCTGTTCGAGTGATCATGTTTGTAGACCATGCAGAATTTCGCATGGCTATCCAGTTTCGAGTGCGGCTGCGGCGTTTGAACCAAAATGTTCTAGCTTGTTCCGGAGAATAGGCTGAGTTTTCGTCTATTTTCACACCGATGTATATTAAAAGGGTATAACAGTGTGTTTCTGCATTCTTAAGATCGAGATGCCAATCTTCTATCATCTTTAGTGCTTCGCGAAGGCCAAAGTAATCGACCGTTTTGATGAGATTGACGTCATTAGGTTACCTCCAGGCGCTCCAAACGAATTCGAAGAACAACTCTAAGTGGTCACTTAGCTTCAGAAGATTAAGAAAATGCACCGACTCGACTGCTGTTGCTTCGGATGTGATTATCAAATCTAGGATTAAAGATTCGTCGGGATCTCTCTGTCTGATGAAGAAATTTAAGTGGTTGTAAAGAGAAATGAGACTAATCATCTCGCTGAATTTGTACTCAAGTGATTGCTGCGTGGTGTGAAGCTGCGGAAGGTTGAAAGCACCCATTATGAGTAGTTGTATTCCGCTTAGATTTCTAGCGGTGCGCATTATTTTTGGCAACATTTCGTCGTGGGCGTCAGATGAGGGAACAGTACAGTACACCAAGATTGTAGTTTTCGCCCAATTCCAGGCGCAAGCTCGAATCATGTATCAGAAAACATTGTGCAGGGAAGATTCTCGTGGTAATTCACAGCTACTCCGCTACCTGTTATTGAGCTGTCTCGCCGAATAAGTATCACGTTTGAAATTGCCAGCTGGCAATCATTATGATGATGATGGAAGCACGTCTCGGTTACCGCGATGATGTCAACAGAAAAGTGATGTCTAAAATGAATTAATTCAGCTATTTTGTTCCGAAAATACTGCGCATTTGTGTATAAAATGTTAATACCGGTTTTAGTATGTAGTGATAGTTTGTGGATGGTGTCTATTGGTCCGACCCCTTGAGAGCCGGACCTTTGTGATTTTTGAAACGTCTTCTGAGTTTGAGTTTTCAGTGTTGCTTTGCATACCAATGCTTCAGCTTGTGTTTCTGAGACAGCCTTAAATATGTTTAGTCTGACGTCGCTAGGGATATTTTTCCTGTGTACTCACCAAGTTTGACGAAGTTTGTCGTTGCACTGGTTAGGAATGTGAGGTTCATAGGAGATGGTCAATCACCTTTGTAATTGGATGACCGGGGTATCCTGAACTTACTCACAACAACACATTCCCGCGCTCTTATTATTTCTGCTATGTAGAGTCAGTGTCGTAGTCGTATTATCGTGTTGGCAGGAAGGATTAGAATGCGTTTGTTGCTCATCTTACAAACATTAAGACCTTTTTTATTTCTTACCATGTTATATCAGCGTCGATTCGAATATTGCACTCGGGAAACTCACATAGTAAGTAAGAATTTAAAAGAACAGTTTCCATATCCATTTCACTGTTTAGTGTTAGTTTCAGCATACAAGGTTTACCGAAATGTGTGGAGCTTGGGTGGCAAATCGAACGTAACTGCTGTCGGTCTGATGGTTTCCGAACCCATCATCGTTCAGAGGTTGAAACATCGTTCTAGGTCGTGTCTCTGTCTATTTGCAAAAAGTGTCTCATTTGATTCTTGAATGTTGATACAGATTACACTGATATTGTTTGAGACCCTTGGATTTGAATCAGATGGTTTTACCGTAACCTTCTGATGAGCGGACGGCTTGGTCTTGGTAACCTTGTTAATGTCAGAGGAGTTTAGGCCAGACATACGGTTGACGGTCGATTTCATAAAGGTTAAGTCTTCATAGGAGAACGCTCCGCAAGACACTCCGGTGGATTTATAACAGTTGAGCGTTCGCATGGAATGATCTGGTTGGCATTACAGACTATATTTTCCGGATGAAGTCAAAATGTACAAATAAATAGTGTATGAAATTCGATAAGCAGATCAAACGCATACAACGGTTTTCGTGGTTGACGCCATTTATCTAGCATGCCCAGCATGTGAACCGATACACTAACATCCTTGCACTAAATTCAATTTTCTCAGTGTTTAACTGCTGAATGGACAAATCGTTAACAATGGACCGATATATTATGCGCGAAATGTTTAATCCCATCGTGCTGTGCAATGAGAATTATCACAGAATAGCTCAATACGGAGAACCTGCGGTTGTCCATACGGCAAAAGTTCCTTCTCCACAAGAACATGGGATTAGATAAGTGGATAAATTCGGATAGACATCACGTCATAAGGCTTAGCAGAAAGAAGTAGAGTGCAAATGTGAACTTCTTCTCACAACTTCAGCTATGAATTGTTGGATTTATCCATCGGTGGTTATGGTTTGAAGTCAGGTTCTCAATCCGAAGTTATACTGTATTGCTATAATTATGATCCACAATTGTCGAAGCAAATGGCGCTTTATGAACCAGAAGAAGTTGTTGCGTCGGTTCAGGTAAAATGTACTTGCAATCCAAGAGATGAAGTTGATTATTAATAACTGTATGAGTCGTGCGTCATAGGATTCAATGCGCAAAGTGGGAAATTACTCCACAACCCCTCTTAGTGTACCAAATTTTGAACTGATTAGGAAAGCATATTTCGTTAATGCATGCCTTTCAAATAAAAATGCAACAGCTGATTTAATAATAACACCCGCTCATTTAATCTTATTCGTTGACAATAGGGTAATTCAGATATTATATGCAGAAAAACCTGAATATGCCTCGCAGCCCTAATTTGGCGTAGATTCGTATTAGTTTTAGGCACGTGCTGATAGAAGATCAGTGATCCGCACGTATTCCCCACATATTCCTCAAGAACATAAATTGCATTCAATACGGCAAGCGTGGCGTAACGAGTAAACTTGGCTAGTGCCATGAACATTGTGACGATAACGCACGCTGTGACACTTTGGGGAGTTTGTGATCGCAATCCATCTTAATCGAATATAGTTGATTAATCGACCTGAAAAACTTGCTGACTACAAACCAGCGATTCGTATATATGTGTAAATCTAGCTCCTTCATTGGACAGCGCCAGAGATCATACTGACAAACAGTCGAAGGCTTTGACCATCCCACATTCCTGATTGGATATCCGCCGTAATTTTGTTCAGCTAGAATTTGTTTCACTTGAAACTACTTGTTCGAAGAAATCATACGCTCGGATTCAGTTATGGTTTTCGATTCGAAGCTCGATGAATATATGACGAACCATGAGCTGTGACAGTGTTTATTAACTTGCGGAAAGTTACATGTTTTTGTTCCATATACCTGGTCATTCTTTGGTTTTTGTTAAGCGGATTGTTTATTCTACCGTAAACATTTCTGAGTTCAGAGTTATGTTGACTTGATACAGGTGACTTCATCGCCAACAAGACCTTGGATGACAAGCTAATCATACTGCTAAAACCATGAAAGGTGATCAAAAGTTTGAATCTACTTGTATGAGGTGGCGAAACTACAACTTTATGAAAGTATTGGCCAGTTTTTTCCAAATGTGCAAGTAAGACTTCTGTTTTAACTATCATTTTATCAAACAAACACGTACGATCTAATAGTACAACAGCCAAGCTTTGGTATCGTTGAAAGGACACGCGCACGAACAGTCTTAAACTCAGTACACTGAGATTTCTTACGTGTCTTTATCAAAAATCAGCGGATTGATTGCATTTGATATTGTATATAAGAACCTAGATTTCACTCACATGTTCAGAACAAGAAAATGATACGTCTAACGACATTGTTGTTGATTGGGTTTTTCGTTCTGAGTGCAAGTTCGAATGCCATGTTTATCGAAACTGGTCAAGATACGAAAACTACAGCAAGGACCACCGATAAAACATCCGATAAAGATTCAAATACGGAGGTAAGTGTGCTTCTAATGTATTTTTGCAGAAGGTTGTGGAAAAATTAATGGAACGTTTGCGAGAGTTCATTGAGAAAACGGCGGAAAAAATTAAGGATAAACAAGATGACAAAGACGATAAAGACGACACCGATGACGATGATGACACGGATAAAGAGAAGAAGAAGGCCGCTGTGGTCATTTTTCGCAGAATGAAAGAGAATGAGGATGGTAGGTTGTGCAGACCAAACTGATTGTTATGTTCAAGATGACCTGGAACAAGATGGTGATTGGATGGACGAGATGATGGCATCTCGTGATGGCGAACGACCGCGTATGGGAATGGGTCAAGGTCGTATGAGATGGATGGAATGAAGTAGTTTCGAATGTTGGAGATAGATGAAAACTAACATGCATGTAATTCGACTTTTGAAACTATGTATCTGGGGGGTCACTTAATGATATGTAATAGCTAATATTTGATATGCAGCAAAGAATTTTAGCAGGAATGCGGATTAAGCTGTCCAGAAATTGTTGTTGTATGAGAAATGATTGCTGGCAAATTTCGTGACGCTATTTGGGGGTGATTCAAATGCATGGTGTGTGTGCGGTCCAAATTACTTCCAACATTAAGTTGTAAAGGATTAGACTTCCATTGCGTTATCACAGCAAAGTTTTTTGTAAGATTAAGTATGATATGTAAATAAGGATTAAAATTTAGGATGGGTCGAATATTATGGTGAACTTGTTCACATATATGTGGTTAAATTACGTAGGCAGATGCCCCTAGTTGCTGCGCTAGCGTAATAACAAATGAAGAATATTTCGAGAAACGGCAAAATCAAAAGGCTGGCTGACTTTCCGTAAACTTGAAAACTATGAGCCCATCTTGTCAAATTAAGGCAAATCATAATACCTTTGGCAAATCGTATATGCAATTGATGTCAAGTTAAGAAGCTGGTTAAATTTGAGTCACAAGTAAGATTATAAGTGCTCGACATGAATAGCACTCATTGAATGAGAGCCTCCGGTACCCATGATAGTGACATTCACACTTTGAAAAATGACAATGCTCATAAACTTTAAAATCTAAAGACGATAATCGCTCATGAAATGGATGGTGCTTTTGAATGTAATGTTGTTTTGTCCTCCTTCGGTCTAGATCGACCATGGATGTACATCGAAAGCGCACGATGTTTACATTCTACACAACGTAGAAAATGACTAAAAATTTTGATTTAAGAGAGATATTCTCTCCTACAGCGCTCGCAGCAGTATGCAGTACTCAGCTACCCACTGACAACGCAATCTACGTTCAGCTGTCGAGAGTAGAATCTGGTTTTCTTTATCTTGGATATGAAGCTTTGCACAGTGGGCCCAGAGTGAACTGTCCAGAACAAGTTCCTCATGACTCGTAGAATCAATGTCATGTGCATTCATGTCTTTTTCGAAAAGTGGTCTGCACGAAGGTAGACTTCCTAATCATGTAATCTTCACGATACTCAAGTTGAATGTAATGCAGTACCCTTCTACATCTATCAACCTGGTTAGTACATATTGTAGGCAGCTTCATGGCCACAAACAAAGTAAAAGTTGTCCTAATAAAATAAATTAAAGATTCCTCAAAATGGTTAACTGATATATTAACAATTCATATTTATCATTGTCGTTTCTGATAGTAATAGTAATCATTGGTCCACCGAACAGGGTTAGCGATAAGAGAGCATTATATGGCCATATCGAAGGTCCTTGTTCGAAAAACGGATATTGCAGAGAATTCAAAATCACCGAATTCTTCAAATCTACCGCTTTTATTGAGGTTTGTTTGAGTGGCACTTTCTCGAGTCAGTTGGACTATAAATCATAAATACGAGGTTCGATCAAACTCAGAGTGTGTTAAAGTTCAGTAATTGGTTTGCATATATGCACGGTATCCCTAACCGACATTACAGAATTATACTGTTTACGATACGGGTATTTGTGGTGGATCAGATTTATGGATGATGAATACCTTTCAATAAAACAGCACCTCTACGACCTTGGTGATTGGCTTCGGTTTTTGTGGGTTACCATCAACTTTGAAAATGCAGATGTGAAGCATCCTTTTTTAATCAACTAAGTATATTGAGGCGTGGATTCTATGTTAAATTATATCAAAAAAGGAGTTATATCTTTAAATTGTAGCAACATTTAAAGAGCCGTATTAGAAATCGTTTTTAAACATTGATAGACACACATCAAAGTAGCCTGACGAAGTAGCCCGGCTTTGATCTGCAACGTAATTACTGTTTTAATGGTGAAAGTTGTCCACGAGCTTGATAGTTGTTATAAATGGAACAAATGTTGCTCCGTTTAAAAACGTTTGTGTTTGTGTTGTTTGTCCTCCAAGATAGGAAAACCGATGGCTATTTGTACTCTGAAAACAACAGTTATATAATGAGCATTCACCTACAGATTGCCTCATTGCAAGCAGCTCAGAAAAAGGGATTAACAACACTATTTTGATCTTCAGCATTATCCACAATAAAACAATACGTCCGATGGCTTGTATCGATTCTGCGCACATATTCATCGATTGACTAAGATGACCTTGATGTTGCTTCACATGCAAGCGTGTTTGAGTCATTTAAACGTACTCGTTGTGTTTTATTTAGCAACCGTTCTGCGCTCCGCTATTCAGATATCTTGTTTAGTTTTCTTATGATGGCTAAACAATGGTGCAATGTCTGAATGAGTCAATAGTATTTGTAAATATCATCAAATTCAAGCAGATTTGAGTTCACATGTGTAAGACTGTTTTACTCATTTAGAACCAAACTTCTGACTCGCTTGTGTTGGTGTAGTTGTTTGAATCTTGAATGTTGAATTTTGAAGTCGCGCATAAATACAAGATTCAAGCTTTTAATTTGTTTGCTTTGGCGTAGATGAGTGGTTCATCACCTAAACAAAACTAACGCTGGTT
>JACCGJ010021532.1:0-34996 GCA_013407085.1 Atriophallophorus winterbourni | reverse complement strand
TGCCGGGTGGCACATGAGGCGAAGACAACTTGACGCCAGTGGTTCCGGTCTGTCGCTGCTTCCGTTGCCGTCTGCACCGTGAATCCTTGTGCATGTAGTTCGCGTTCCAACGTTCTGCGCCAAGTTTCCTTGGGCCGTCCACTTTTTCGTTTACCTTGCGGATGCCAGTGCATGGCTACCTTCGTATGCGAACTGGGATCCATCCTGCAGACATGACCGAACCACGGATCTGTTGTCATCGTTTCCGTAGCAATGTAGGTTTTACGGGATAGGGTTGCTAGCCCTAAGCCCAACCCTCCTCCTTTCTAAGACGGGCTTGGGACCGTCCTTGGCGGAGCGTCGGAAGCGCTAGATAATCCCAAAATGAATCCTGACATCGTTATTTTTGAAGCGAACAATGTATCAATCATTAATTATCCGTTATCGTGTCTGTCATTGGTTGTTATGCATGTGTCCTGCCACACTGATTACGACCTCAACAGTCATCGTACAATTATTATTTCAAATTTTGACGAGGTCTGCTAAAACGGGCGGTATTTCAGCCTGTGTGTAATCAAGTCGATTGGGCGGTAATGTCTGACTCGAGGTTTGTGAGTTCATCTCGATTTCTTGGAGATTACAAAAGATTTCTAAGTGAGTTTTCAAGACATTACACTTACCAACAAAGCGGCACCGAGCTTGGATAGGTGCTTCTTCAGTTCAATCGGTACACTAAACGGTGGCTCATTTTTCAGCAAGAATACAAAATAGAAAACAATTTTTCCTCATTAAAAGAAAGACCATTTAAAACAGGTGAATATCTCATATTCCTACAAACAAACAGACACTGAAATCTATGCACGGATGTGCAATCGTGCAACATTTCTGTGCTGTGGCTAACACCGTGCTAAACTGATTGGCCACAGGTAGTGAGCTGCATGCTGAAACAGACTGGAGTTTCACTGCCATTTCCTGTTCTATTTTCTTTCTCATATTTGTCTAGGCCTGGGCAACCTGACAGTATCTTAGCCCACGTGCAGTCTCTGACTGTACGGCACTGCCTCAATCAGGCTTGTGCTTTCATACATACATAAATGCCGTAATTACAATGACTGTTGTAGTGCAACAAGCATAAAAAACAACGTAGACACCCCTACGTTGTTTCGTGAGAAATACCACACCACGGAAACTACCCAACATTTGGCTAGTGCGTACTCCTTTACAGTAAAAGATAAGTGCAAATAGCCAACGCCCTGTTGGATGATTCAATATAATACTCAAAATGAAAAACAGACGTACGTTTGAAAGCATCAAGCTGCTTGCGAATTCCCTTGTCCAAACAGAACGATAAGGTTCTTGTCAAGAAGTCCTCTAGATTATGCACAGTTACTGGTTCAGGTTCAGCGTCATCAAGATTGAACTTCGATGTGGTCTCCATGTTCGGTGATTCCCAATCGTAATGATCCCGCAGAATATAGCTGCCTGTCCCGAACAGCTGTGTGCGGAGCGGGAAGAAGCACAAGACGGTGAAATTAGGAAGCCAACAAGAATGATACAAATTTCACGAAACGAATAATCACTCAAGTTGGGCAAATTAATACGAACCAATGAGCGATTAAAGATGTCGCGTGATAATAAGTAGGAGTGAAATCGAACGATAAAGCAAAGGAAATAATTTCGAGAATTTTAATCAATGAACGGTGATTGGGACGGAACGAAAATGGAAGCGCCAATAAGTGGAGCGAGAATTGTCGCCGGATGAAACCACATTGTCGTTCCACAGTGAGGATAAGGGGGTGAACGCTGATTCACCCCCATACCCGGGTGTGAAAAGCGTGTTGACAGAAAGGTAATTGAAAATACTCGAGACCGATCGGGAATCCATAATGATGAAAAGAAAGTTTGCAATGAATCGGTTAGAGCATATTTTTGGTAACGTTTCGCTTAACATGTAGGGTGGGGGTGATCAATTGTCTTGATCTCGCCTATCTATCTTAGAAAGGCCAGGGTTCGTCAAGAAAATGCCAATTAAACCTGAACACTGTTCGTACTGACACCCTTGGTCTGACGAAAATTCTGTCCGAGAAGCGAAACGTTACCAAAAATCTGTTTTAATCGATTTATTGCAAATTTTCTTCTCATGAGTGTTGACAGAAATTCAGCAAGTGAATGCGACCGGCTTGCCTAGTGCGCTGCGCGTAGCAGCCTCGTAAGAATGGAAAAATGGAAGAACCGCCTGTTCAGTAATGAACAAATCCCAAGAGGTGATGTTTGTCTTTCCATATTGTAAAACTCAATAAACGGTAAGTTGGAATTAAGTATACTTGGTGAAAAAACTCACCCTCGACGGCGGTAAAAATTCCATTCCAATACACATATCTTCAAGAGGACAGCCAAATATGTTCAAAACAAGTTCATCCAGTGTGGATGGATCTATGGTGTGCGGGCTTGCACGAAGGGCCATGAGTCGCTTCTGACTGCAAAAGTGGGCAACGTTGCGGAAAAATTGGGCGCGTTCCGGGTAGATGACACAAAAATCGGGTAAACCTAACAAATCCGAGATCCAATGATCCGAGGTCGACCCGAGCGGGGCGCACACAGATTTGTACAAACGGCGATAATGCGTGGAAATGAGGAAGTCCCCGATAGCCGAGTCACCATCCACTTGGGTTGTACGAACGCGTGGCATCAAGGCAGACAGCGGACTTTCCACAAAATCCAAACAACGGAAACGGTCGTGCGCGTCATTATTATCAGTCAAGGGTTTGGCTGGAAGATTGTCAAAAGTTTCCATGGACGATGTAGCAGTAGTGCTTCGTTTCACTAATTTCCCGTAGGCTGTCAGCAGTTTAAGCAACGGTAGAGACATCGGTAGGTCAATACGACGATTGTCCTATATTTGAGAACATACATTATATAAAATTAGTACAATCCAACAGCGAACACAAACAAAAGATGGACAGAAAACTCTTGAAGTGAGGAGATTTGTTAGGATAAATTACAAAACCGAAACGACACGAGAAGATATATGACGGACATTTGAATAGATTGAATAGGCGGGTAGGGAGTTCCCCTGAGTGAATTTACCAATTTAGGCAATCTCACAGTTAAGCATGTTGAAGGCACAAACATAAGAACCCAATGACCGGCAAAGCGGACCAGATTTATAGGATCGGAACAATGAGTACGGAACAGACAGACAAATATCGAGCAGAGTGACAGCATGATAGGTTCAGTTTGACAACTTCGTACTTTTACATACACACGGGTGTATTCACTGATACCAACAAATCACCAACATGATTTGTCGCAGAACGATTGATGCAATTCGAAAACCAAACGAAAACACGCTGGGCAAAAATAAGTGCCAACTCAATCAGATGAGTAGTTGCGAAGTAAGTAAACAATCAAAATGTCAGAGGAATTAATAGATAGTGCTGGAGTGTGATTAACAGGGATCTATAGAAAATAATGAATTATATAGGCGCATACCGAGGAAATATTTTGAATTCGATGTCCGTAGAAAATATCCCAAAATCGATTTAGAGACACGTAGGTGCCAGGTGACGAAGGCTGGATTCGCTACATTCCATAAGCTTACTTGGCCTCTTTATCATCGCAAACCCACAACTATACAAGCACGGCGAACATCACCATTGAACACACCATTGAACCATGGAAAATATCCCATGGATGCATGCACATGATACTTCGCTATGGAGACTACAGAGGAGGTAATATGCCAGGGGTAAATATGTAAATCGACATGAGGGGTAAATATGTGGATCGACATGAGCACGATTATGCTAGAAAACATTCTATGAACTGAACAGGGGATCTGAACACCGTCATATATTTCATGAATACGTCTGAGGAAAAGGCCACTTAATCACAACTGTTACACAAAATAACCATATGGAAGCACATCTGCCCGCTTTAGCAACGATCTGTTTGCAGATTGATGTCTTTAAATAGTCAAATCACACCTGAATCTGAAACTGGTAGGAGATAGGTGGGGTAAACAAAGTCGCATTAGAAAGGCACTAAGAAGATGAATAAGTTTTTATTAAACTAGATTTTTCGCGACGAAATTTCGAAAAACATGGTCATACAGAAGCTGCGCTGGAGCTATTATTGGATAGTTTTGCAATACACTATGTACGTGAACAACAGTCACAATCCAGTAAGAGTACCGCGCAATTCCATTGGGCTAGGGCAACGTAGGATTTGAGGAAAATTTAAATGGCAGCAATAGCAAACAAATTCCAGCCAGTTCCTATTTGTGATGCAACCTCACGAGTAATGGTAGAGAACTCCAAGTGCTTTGGAGGTCCTTTCAAAATTGCTCATTTGCATGCATCTCCATCACACACCCCTCCACGACCGGTTTCGTGATGGTATGATGGTATGAAAGCACAAGCCTGATCCAGGCAAAGTGCCGCACAGTCAGAGACTGCACGCGGGCTAAGATACTGTCAGGATGTCCAGACCTAGACAGATAAGAGAAAGAAAATTCAAATGGCAGTGAGACTCCAGCCTGTTTCAGCATGAAGCTCACCACCGGTGGCCAATCAATTTAGCACGGTGTTAGCCGCACAGCACAGAAATGCTGGACGATTGCATATCCATACAGTGGAAGAATGATTAACAACCTTATCCGACAGTGGCTTACAAGTGCAACTTGTTTAGATAGAAACCCATCAGCTGTATGATTTGCGTTCCCATTATTGCTAAAAATTCAATAATGAAACCGAGTAAAACATCCATATAATAACAACGGTAATGTTGCATTAAAGCGTTTCACACGAGGATAGACAGATGAAGTTGGCATAAAAACAGTGATGCTGTAGCGTTGCTGTCGGGCACACAAGCAAAACTAACCTGTAGGCATTTAGCCACAGTGATGCCGAGAACATAAAAGCGGTATGTCACACTGGCAGGAATTTCGTCAGCTGGCCATGGGGCTGGAAACAATCCATGAGCAGTGCTCACATAAGCACTCGCTTCCACACCCAAATCGAAGCGATCCTGGTCGAGTGTGGATCGAGACAGGTCCTCTTTTCCGGAATCCAAAGTACTGCGACTGGCCACCGTGGGCATTGAGGAGTTCCTCTCATCCGGTGGGCTAGTGGAGGTGACATCATCTGTGACCCACATTAAGCCGTCGCGACGTCGCAGCTCAGCCGCCAGTAAGGAATAAAATTCAAGGGTTGGGCCAAGGCCAGTACCATCCTCGCCTGATTAAATGACAACGAAATTGAGTGTGTTGCCAAAACGAAAGCAGATTTAGCTGAAACTATGTTTATTTGAGCAGAGTCCCAGATAGTGGTCTAAACATTATGTGAATATTAACACAAACGTAAGCCTTGTGTAAGTGTGGGCAGAATCTATATAGGTCTAGAAAAATCGATGGCACACAAGAAAACCTTTCCAACGAGCATTCATATAAAAATCGCTACTTTGAGACAACTGAACAGTTACAATCCTTGGACGCTGCTGCACGACGGCTCCAGCATTTCTATGAATGACAATGAAGCACGCAGAAAGAAACAGTTTGAACAGTGTGGCCAGCAGCGCAACCAGCTGCTGTATGCAACAGATAAAGATACCCGGTTAATACACTAATCAATAACGTGACAGAGAGATTGATAAACAGAGAATCTCCGAATGCCAAAAGGGGGAACGCGGTTTCACACAGACTTGGATTCAGATACATACATCAGATAAGTGAAGTTCGCAGACCGATTGAGGCTCTGGAACCTCGACGAAAACATTCATTAGACGAAAGGTCGTAAACGAGTACAGTGATAGCAGCAACAATTGGTCAACCCATTCAAAAGCTGCATGCAGTGATAGTAAATCGGTTCTAGATTCGGTTTTTCATTCAATCATCTATTGCAACGGTTACGCCAAGCATAATGTGGTAAAAATGATCGGGGAGTTATTACCAAAACACATAACTGGAATGATAAATTCCCCAAGAGTATCAAGTGGAGGGGTCTATACAACACGTAAAAGTTAAGTTAGAACTTCATGCTGGGTAGACAGTGATGAATTTCACATACCAACAAATTGGATTTCAAGTTCTGACTTGCGAGAAGCGTGCGATTCCATGAGGCGCGTCGCGTGGTCCCAAAATGATGTTTCCGCGGGTTCTCCGGGCGAAGTTGATTCAGTTATATACCCCGTCGTGGCCAACAATTCGCGAGCCAAACGAGGAACACGAGCGAATTCCTTATGCAATCGAGCTATCATCCCGTCCTCGATAATCGAGACGTGGTTACGGGAAGCACGCACGAACATGCAACTGAGCAGGTCGTTAAGATCCAAGATGCACTGATCGGTACTTTCCAAGGAATTCATAGCACCCGAAACCGAACCAGAAGTTCTCGCCTCAGAGTTGGATTCGATCGTCGGTGACCGGTCGGTTTTGGTCCTGTTCGAAGAGTTGAGAAGACGAGAGAGAACAGACGAGCGAATAAGAAGATCCTCCACCGGTCCAACTTTCGCGTGGCTTCGTTCCACTTGGCTCGGATCAATCTCACCCGAGAGCATACTGAGAAGAGTTCGGTTTTGAATATAAGTGAGATTACGACTTCCAGTGGAGCTAGCATTGCTGACTGAACGATTAAACACCGTGGGAACATTTTGTCTACTTGTTGCAGGCCTGTGCTGAAGCCAAGCGACGGACCTGCAAAAAGGCGCGAAACATTTCTTCATGGATTACAAATAACAGAGCAAAAAGAGCAAAATGACACTCTGGTGAAGAAAAATCAAAAATATAGGTAAAGTGGTCGGGTAGGTGACATCTGAAGCATTATCGACAGCAAACTCATAAAATAGAAACTAATAGATGGATTTAACGGCGGTCATATTGATTAGCGTTGGATGGATTGACCTCAGGGATAAATCAAGACAAAATCGGCGTGCAACGCAGGCGGGGGTAACGTCGTTAATGTTGCACCGAAATGTGACAAGGGCCCAGATGTTTGCCTCCTGCCGTGGTGACCTGAGATGACCTGACACAATCAATTTCGGCTTTTCTCTCCAACCTCCCACTCGCTACAATATGAGTGAGATTAAGGAAATTTGATGCCAAGATAACTGGGTTATTTCAACTTCTTTCAACACCGCAGATGTGTATTCTTGAGGGACTATTTATCCTAGATGTCCTTGCTACATTGATTGCCACAGGCAAGTATCTACGCCCAAGAACACAAAGCAATCACCCACAACTTTTTGTAGGTATCTCAGCTTCCATACAGCTTATGGGTTCATAGCAATTTATCAGGTAGTATCATACCCGCAGAACCCAGCATTTACACATTCGAACTAGGTATTAGCCTATCCTCATATATCAAGGTTAACCAGATATTCAACATAAGCACATAGTATATTTCGCGTGAGATCTTTCAAACGCAAACTGACCTCGCGGGACCGAAAGCTGCCGCTCGTAGAAACTCCAGCCTGGAATTGAAGGAAAACATGGGAGAGAGCCGTCGGGTCAAACTGAGAGACCAGTTTGGAAGCGCGCCAGACGCGAGGGCAATAGGGTCGTTGAGTTGCCGCAACAACTTTTTAGTCATTTTGGAAGAAACGAACGCGGTGTCCTGGATGATGGACTGAACCGTGTCGCGTATTGAAACACAACGCCGACGACGGGATGCCACCGTCACTTGATTAGGCGTCAAGGTGGCTAGGTTTACATCTTCCGGTGAATTTTCTGAATCGATCGATCCGAAAAGTTGATAAATCAACTTGATCAAGTGCAGCAATTGGTCCGGTGTGGTGACCGGGTTTTCCTCGAGGTCTTCTGATACATCGGGCTGGGATGGTGAGTCGACTAGCATGGTCAGTTTCATGTTAGAGTTCGAATACGATATCGGATGCCGTAATGACGGAGTTAGGCGAAGATCTCCGTCATCCAGAAATAGGTTGAAATTAGACGTGCTTCCGGGACAAACCTGAGTCAGTGTACAGAAAAAGGTAATCAATGTGAACGGTATGCATTTACGTAATGATATACTTCAAGTATCGACAAATGCAGGTCAATACAATGTCAAGTGAACACTAGCTTCTAAAATCATTACCGTGAGCTTTTATGAAATTTCACTCTATTCAACGGAAGAAAGTCGAACGAAATGACAACCATATAGCACTATAGCGGTCGGTATTTTATTATCACACGTGGCTAGCTTCAAAACCAAGGCAGAAGCAAGAGCACCATAGACTTGACGATGAAATGCAATAGGTGAAGACGAGATCAAAATAAAAGGTCCGCTGAATGTAACCTTGCTGTTGCCACCCGAAGAGATCGCTAGAAACTAGTCTCTGTGAGGAACATGAGCACAAAATAAAAGAGATCAGGATGAGCTTCCGGCAAGTCATAATAAAATAATAGTATGACCGAGTACTGCTTCATTTCAGAGGATAATAAAAGATATTTTTCATCCCTTGACTTTGTTCGGGCAAGTCACACACAATTCGCTGCCATCTCAACCACGTATACCAGTAAAATGATCGTGCAGCTGTTTCTAATGGTGGCCTGAGTTTTATGGTTCAATAAAATGATGAACGGGATTTTTCACGTATCGGGGCATGGCGTAAGATGTGCAAGACCAGCGGTGTGCATTTTGTTCAGTGCTCCTGTGCTGCACAAGTAACAGCGCGCAAAATTGAGTTGCCAACGGTGGCAAGCTGCATCCGAGAACTCGCGGGGTCTCACGGACACTCTTACATTCTCAAATCGCTTCAGGCCTTGGCAGCCTGACAGTATCTCAGCCTACGTGCGTGGTACATTTCCTGGTTTCCGGCTTGTGTTGTCATACTTACTGAATGGCCAAGCACCAATCTACGATTCGTTGTACAAACCACATTCAACAGTGGAATTCAATTCAATCATTGTTTACCGCTTTATCAATGAGTTTCACCTTGGTGCTTAATATGATGATGGCAAACAGTCCTAAATCGATAGCTGAGTGCAAGTGCGTGGGATGTCATTATAACCATACGATGCTGTTAAGACGCAAGTCTCGTGTTCAAAGTGCAACTCAATCGTGTATGAAACTTGTATGGATTGATGTTATCAGAATCGCTAAGGGTGAACAATGAGATAAAGAGATAGAAATAGAAAAGAGAGAGTTCATTAAAAATGAGAGAAATGGTTATAAAACCGAGGAAATCAATTTTATAGACTGATTGATTTCCTGGACCTGAGTAAAAGTTAAAATTGCGAAAATATATATATATATATATAATGGTTGCTGACTAGTGAGGCAACAGGTATACCTCGTGTTCCGATTGAAAATGTCTTCCCAATCCTTTACAGTGGAAGCGAAACATTAGGCCCAGATACGCCACGTGGAATGTCTTTTATTAAGACCAGGGGGACTGGTGTCAAATAAAATGTTGATACGTCACACGTACAATAACGAAATTCTAAATAAAAAACGCGTCCGTCGCAACAAACTGATGGATTCATTAGGATTTCTGAATACCAATGGAACGGTATCGATTATTCTATTGTGAACATAGTCTAGCAAAACATCATACACACACAGTGGATGTGCCAATGTTGACAACATGAATTCCTGTCTTTGTGCCGGCCTGAATTCTTGGTGAATCATAGTTCAGTTCAGTACACTACAATTTCGTCAATTTTTATCCGTTTTTTACAGAATGCTCTCATTTTCTCATATCCGCATGGACCTGTAAAAGCTTGACAGTACCTTAGCTCACGGACAGTCTCCGACAGCGTAGCAATTTGCCTGGATCCAGACTTGTGCTTTCACACATCATGCATACAAACAAATTGAACTCACCTTGGATGGAATCTCATCTTGTTTCGCAAGTCTGTAGGTTAACAGTAACGTGATCTCTGTCGCCGGTTGCTCGCGTATATCATGCAGACGCAGATTGGAAGACGAACGAAGTTGAACAGAAATGTCCTGCAAGGGGAGTAGACAGCGAGCTTAAAAGTGACGAAGAGAAACCAGTGAATGAGACTAAGTTGTTTAATAATACGCAACGGAAGGACACACGTTTCATAACCGGCATGCGCCAAAACCAATAAATCGCTCACGAATAAAGTGTATAGTTGTTAGACGACAAAATACGAAAACGATGATCAGAGAAACCACGCACCAACCCGTCATCAGAGATGTGTGATGTATGAAAGCACAAGCCTGATCCAGGCAAAGTGCCGCATAGAGACTGCACGTGGGCTCGGATACTGTCATTTTGTGCAGGCCAAGACAGCTGCTTCAGCATACCGATCACTACCGGTGGTCAATTATTTTACTTTTTTACTTTTGTGCGACTATCTCCACATGGAGGATATGTCGGCTTCGATGAAGAGTCTTGGGAATTTGGGTACAAAGCGGCGTCCCCAGCACCACTCGGCATTTGTTCGAGTCAGCTCCTCTAGCATTTGCACAACCAAGTGCTACCTGCAAGGCAGCAGGGAGTTGTCAGAAAGAGGTGGTGTGCACCAACTAACCGTCTACGAGACTCTGCTCCAGAATTTTCCTCAGGGTTTTCTCCCGAAGCCTTTCCCGCGATCGGGTATCCCGCAAGGCAATGGAGGTTTAAAATCAGGGTTTTCCTTCCCTTAGATGAAATACCCTCCCAGGCTAACGAGCTCCATCTGCACAAAGCAAACTGGTTTTCAAGCGCCAGTCACTCGCCCTCGCCCCTTCTCCTGTTGGTAGAAGCAGTTCCGCCGGGCTCGGGGAGCCACTCGTGCAGGCAAGAAGCTGGACTTGGTTGTCAGAGGCTATTTGAGACGCGCTCCATATGGGAGCATTTTATAGACAGTGGGAGTTTATCACCGCTGCCACCCCCGGCTTTGACAACCTTTGGAACCTCAATCAATTTAGCACGGTTGGCCGCACCCACATAAGTGGGTGCGTGAACAATAAACCGGTTAAAGTAGCGAATACTTGGGTGTCATACAAGCATTACAAAAAAGCCACCATGTTGAACACCTTTTATAGATCAAGTGTTTGACAGAGACGATAAGTTATGAGGAAGCACAAACAATGTACAGCGATCTTGCATCAGACTGACGAGAGTGGGCTGACAAGAGTTCAGACATTAAAGAGGCCTGTGAAGTCAGCCGCACTGAAGTAAAAGCAAGTGGGACAGAAACATACCTGTAGGTAACTGAATAGAGTTCGATTGGGATCGGTCAAAGAAACCTGGGCAATAACGTTCGAGTCGGAAAGTGCGAGTAAAGAGAGGACCAATGGTGTATTCAAGGCTGGAAGGAAACAAACAGATTCGCGTATACATGGTGTCATGTTGCAAGGTGGGGTGTGATCGTTAAAAACATTTAACAGCACTGGAAAGCAGTCAGGATGTAACCAATTGTAATCAAGCGAAACCACATGTAATGATATGCTAGAATAGCTGAACGTTTGTTTTGTTAGCAGTGGCTGCAAATGCATTGAATTAACAAAACAATTTACTCAACTAAGTGGCAAGTGAAGAAGGAATACGCTACCACAGGAAACCTGACGGAATTCAAGATACTGAATAGTTTGAAACTATCCATTAGAATTGTCTATTCGGTTCACAACAATCAATATGTAAAGTCAATTATGGCATGAAAGCACAAGCCTGATCCAGGCAAAGTGCCGCACAGTCAGAGACTGCAAGTGGGCGATATTACTGTCAGGTTGCCCAGGCCTAGACAGATATGAGAAATAGAGAATAAGGATGGTAGTGATACTCCGCGTGTTTCAGCATGCAGTTCACTGCCCGTTGTCAATCAATTTAGAACGGTGTTAGCCACACAGCTTAGAAGTACTGTACGATTGCACATCCGTGCAGATGTGTTGAATATAACTGAGAAGTAATTATGCCCAATTAAGCATTTTAAGACGTGCGGCAACTGGAGAACCAAACTTTTATTAGCAAAGCATGTTCTGATACGTTATTCAACAATGACTTTCAAACTTTGCTCAACATTTTCCTACTATTTAATGCCACGTGGATCCTGACCGTGCTAATGAATGCAAACATTACGACACCGCTTGTGAGTGAGTGGGTGGATGTGATGGAAACGCATGAAACAACGGAATTTTCGAGTTCTAACACTGTTGCGCATAAATTTCGGTCATTTTACGATCGCTGTTGAGAACAGCCTTTCAACGTGGATAAACTTGTTTAAGAAAGGGGCATGTATTCATGAAATCATAAAACAGAAATATTGAAAATTTGCCCAGGTCGAGACAAATTTAAAAGGAAAATGAAAGTGAGGAGTAATGAAACCAAGATGGCTCACAATGCACAAAATATCTCGAAGGCAACCAACATAAATGCTCTAAGGTTAAACGATTAAACGGTGATTAATGAGCAGCGCTCAGTTCTAAGATTGTTGACAAACCGCTATCGGGTTTATCTTCAATGTCAAAAAGACAAGACAACGATCTCTCAGAGACATTCGAGCACAAACGCCAACCGGTAAATTAACCCACCTGAAGGTTCTGGTGATTGCATTGTTGACGGCCGTAAAACAAACGGCGTAGTGGCAGCAGCGTTGACACTTTTGGGTTTGGGGTCAAACACGGGAATCAAACCGGGTGGCAAAGACAATGTCCGGGTGAATTCATTCCACGTAAGTGCGAGGACACGGTTAGGAGGTACCTTGGCACGCCAGCGTTGCGTGGTTTGATCGTTTCCACATGAATTACCACCGAATTGGCGTCTTTGTCGAGAACGACGAGGTTGAGGAACTGTCTTACCCACCAATTTTCTGTAATCGCGGATGGTGGATGGAGGAGCAGTGGAGTTATTCGAGTCTACAACACCATCCGTCTTTTTCGGAAATTCAGACAAACAGTTTTCGGGAGATAAAGTCTAGGAGGAAGAAATAAAAATCGATCATTTTGGGAGTAAAACGTTAACGAATTAGGCAGTATCATTGTTCAAAGCATGGTTTTCTATTAAAAAGACTGTTACAACCCTTAATTCCCAGCCCCACCCATTTATAACCTGTATCAAACGCAGCACAAGTTTGCATTTATATGCTCCACTTCTTCATAGCGTCCAACACATCAAGACGTGTTCACTGCCTCGTTCATAACAGCATGAGGCAATCAAGCATACGTAAAAAAATCGATTAAACCGTAAACAATTTGGCAAGCGGAAATATAAATTTCAAAAACCGATCATGGTGGGCATGTGAAGCAGAGAATTGTTCGATGGTGAGTGCCAGAAAATGAGCAGCGATGTTTCCAGGAGGTCTCTATCAATGACTCACTTGGTGACAATTGGGTTTATGAATATTCACTAGTCGAATAATATTTGACGCATTTTCCCGTTACGTCTAGATTTCAGCACAGCTCGATGGCACGAGCAATGGAGATTCTCGAAGGTCATCATCACCAGCTATAGACCAAACGATTTAATTCCTAAAGCTAGTCGACTGATAGCCGTGAGGGTAACACCGAACTATTCAGAAATGTTAGGGATGATGAATAGCTCGAATATGAACATTTGGTTTCAGAAGAAAGAACGAAACATGAGTGAAAAGTTGGTGTGTCAGGCACTCCTATTTAAAAATCACATTCAAATTACACCAGTTACATTGGCAAAATTATGGTTAAATATTTCATGGGCCAAAAAAACAATATTGTAAGTTGGCATACGTTCGCCCCGGTCAACTAGGACCCGTATGGCCTGTGATCATCTTCGCAATCAGTCGCACAAAGCAATTTTGATGGTATATACATGTCGCAGGGACGATGGCCACTATTCGGTGTTCATTATAAAAAAATGGGAGCAAGACCCAGCAGATTTTCTACTAGGAGCATTCGAGCAAGGGACCTCTTAGTAAAACTACGACTCTTCCACAGATTCAACGATCGTTTCCAACCGAACAAAGACTCAACAATAAAAACGATTCGTGGAACCTAATTTACGGAGCTTGGAATAATAGGTGAATGGGCATGGCCAATTGCTCGAATGTGGAAATTTATTTAGCGATAGCCCTGCAATGAATACATGAAGACAGAGTGTGAACTGAAGCGAATTTGATCCGTTATGAACGAAAATTGTCTTCCACCCACGTGACAAGTCATTTTAGAACATGACGATGACCGAATAAAACTCACATTTACTTGCGAGGATGTTAGTGGCGTATCGGGAAGTTCTGAGATTAAATCATATTTAATATCTGTGGAGTGTGGATCGAAGGGCAGTTTGTCACCAGATCCTTTATCATGCTCAGGGTCAGAAGTGGTGCTACTCCGATCGCTTGAGCACACATGCACCAGATGATTTAGTTGCTTCGACATCATGCCAATACGTTTCCTGATCCGCTTGCGAACGTTCCTTGGCAAATGTTGCTCACTCAGATATCGATCGAAGGAAGGACGGTGGGTGAGACAATCGTCTTTCGGATATTGAGCTGCGATTATATTGCTCTGAATGATGGCTTCGACTGTTTCCGCGAATTCCAAAGCTTCCGGATCTTCGTCGTTCAAGTTAAAGTCGGCAGATTTCGTCTAGCAAGACACGAGAATCGTGAAGTTAGTTTGTTATGCGACATAATTGTAAACAGAAAGCTTGAAGTTGCTGAAACTGACAACCGAACTTGGGACAAATCACTCACTTCTGTGAATTCACTACACGGGGAAAGATCGAGGGGAAAAACAGGGCGGTCCTCTGTATTAAGCCCATCAGATTGGATCACGTCAGTTGAAGGTTCATCTGCACCAAAAAGGTTTGTTAAAACGGAGTCCTCGAGATTGTCTTCTAATTGACAAGAAACTGACAGATCCGCCTCGGGATGAGTATCAGGATCCAAGCGAGGAAGGGAATCTGCTATGAAGAAAACAAAAATTAGAAAGTTTGAAGACGCATAATGATCGAGGTTTGAAACAAGCTACCGGCCGCTGGGACGTGAATAATAGGAATGCATGTACACTTCGCGTTACAAGACCGAGGCCACAGTGAATCTATTCAGTTATGTTGTCGGAGCGGAGCTCCGATTAAAGAGGCCTCTACTTGAGTGAAACAAAGTTTCGAACAGTCATATTGTCAAAAGCGGTAATGGAGTTGAATCGTGAATGAAGATCGTAGCTCATTATTCAATCAACGAGTTAAATAAACCTAAACAAAATTCTAATGGTTGAAACAGCTGTTAGACGAACACCGAAGATGTGGGTCAACAGCGTCTTTCATTCTGTTCAGCATAATCCGGTTAAACACCTTCCTTGGGATGGACAGCAGCGTTATCCCTCGGTAGTTGGAGCAGGAAATGATGTCGCCTTTCTTGGGGAGTTTGATGAGGTAGACTTCTTCCCACTCAGCGGTTACTTTTTCTTCTTCCCTGATCTTGCAGAAGAGTGGGTAGAGGAGCTGCACACTGGTCCCGAAGTCCACCTTTAGCGCTTCTGTCGGGATGCTGTCAGGTCCTGTAGCCCTGCCGTTCTTCAATTGCTTAATGGCGCTGCAGATCTCTTCTTTCGTGGTGCGCAGAAACTGATTGACAGATCGCTTTTGTGGGCTTGAAAGAGCTGGTCTGTTGAGTAACTCCTGAAGGTGCGCGACCCACCTTCTTTTCTGTCCTTCTGGGTCTGCTATCGCTTCTCCATCTCTGTTTCTCACTGGCCTTTCTGGCTTGGCAAACGTTCCTGATAGTTTCTTGATGGTGGAGTATAGCTTCTTGGTGTTGTTCTGATGCGCTGCTTCATCTGCTTCTATGGCTAGTGCCTCTAAGTAGTTCCGCCCGTCTGCTCTGACGCTCCGCTTGACAATTCCACTTGCTTCCATATATTCTTCTTGTGGTTTTGCTTTTATTGCTCTCGTTCTGCTGCTGTTCACCATTGCTTTCTTTTCTCTTCTTTCTTTTATTTTCTGTAGCGTCCCTGCTAAGATCCATTCCTTGTGTGTGTATGTTTTGGGGCCCAGTACATCTTGGCATGTTGAAATACCGTTTTTTTCAAATTCTGCCACTTTTGTTCTATCGTCACTTCTTCAAGTAGCCCGTCCAGGAGCTTACTTACTTTACTTTTGTGCGACTATCTCCTCCTGGAGGATGAGTCGGCTTCAATGAAGATTCTTGGAAATTTGGGTACAAAGCGGCGTCCCCAACACCACTCGGTGTTTGTTCGAGTCAGCTTATCTAGCCTTTGCACAACCAAGTTCGACCTGCAAGGCAGCAGGGAGTTGCCAGAAAGAGGTGGCTTACCAGACTCTGTTCCAGGTTTTTCTTTAAGGTTTTCTCCCGAAGCCTTTCCCGCGATCGGGTATCCCGCAAGGCAGCGGAGGTTTAAAATCAGGGTTTTCCTTCCCTTAGATGAACTGCTCTCCCAGGCTAACGAGCTCCATCTGCCCGAAGCAAACTGGTTTTCAGGCGCCAGTCACTCACCCTCGCCCCTTCTCCTGTTGGTAGAAGCAGTTCCGCCGGGCTCGGGGAGCCACTCGTGCAGGCCAGAAGCTGGACTTGGTTGTCAGAGGCTATTTGAGACGCATGCCATATATGAGCATTTTATAAACAGTGGGAGCTTATCCCCACTGCCACCCCCGGCTATGACAACCTTTGGAACCCGTCCAGGAGCTGGAATTTGTTGAAGAGGGTTACCTTAAACTCTTCTTCCTTCCTACTGTCTTTCAGCATAGCAGTGAGGTAGCGCTGTCGTTGGCTGGAGTGCTCAATCCATTTTTTCGACTGCAGCTTCAACTTGGCGACAAGTAGATGGTGGTCGGAAGCAACGCCAGCTCCTCGTTTAACGCGTACATCCTGAAGAGTGCGTCGAAACCTCTTCCCGATGCACACGCGGTCGATCTGGTTTTCTGTCGACAAATATGGTGACACCAAAGTCGCCTTGTGTATCCTTCTGTGATGAAAAACACTGTCTCAGATGACAGATTGCATGCGGAGCATATGTCGGCGAATCTCTCCCCTATGTCATTCAGCTCGCCCAGCCCTTGCTGCTCCATGACCTCCACATACACTCGGTTGTCACTGCAAATCGTGGCGTTGAAGTCACCTATTACAATGACAATATCCCTTTTTGGTCTGTCTTGTACGATTATTGACAGTCTGTTGCAAAAATCCTCCTTCACATTCTCTTCATTGTCGTTCGTCGGGTGTAGCACTGGATTACGTCTGTGTTGATCCTCTTGTGTGTATATGAGGATGGTGTCATGATCCGTAGTCCATGCGCCTCCTAACCAATATGCGCTCTCAGTGCAGACCTGGAAAGTATCAGTGCCACTCCCTGGTGTGCGTGCGGCATCATCCTGCTCGTGGCTCTAGTACAACAGTAATTCACCTGAAGTCAGTCGCACTTTCCCGGAACCAATCCATGTTGACTCGCTTATTCCTAAGACGGTGAGGTCATACTTCTTTATCTCTGCTGCCACTTGCAATGTCCTTACAGTCTCATAGATGGTCCGGACGTTCCATGTGGCGATGGTAGTGGTGGTCCTGGTGGAGACGATGGTCATCGGCCTGACGGCTTCCAGGTGACTCTGGATTGCACCGCCTGACGTCATACACCTTCCAGTTGGGGGAACATCTCTCAGGTCCGCTTTGGCTGTTAGGATTTTTGATGGCGCTTTTGTAGCTAGGTTTTTTACAGGGTGGTGTGGCTAACCCCACGCTCAACCCTCCTCCTTTTGCCGTCGGGCTTGACCGTCCTTGGTGGAGTTAATTCCGGGTCAAGTCCTCCTTAGATTTATTAATCGTCGTCTTATTTTCACATTACGTTTACCCTGAATTCCATGCAGCGAAAATAATTGGTAGGTGATTAACAGCTACGGAAAAGTGACCAGAAACCTGAAAGTGTGAAAAACGATAAATTTTGGTTCTCGTAAAAGCCTCACCGATAAGGGAAAATATTGTTCGGTTTTAAGGATTCGAGGTGAATTTTTCTAGCCGTAATTGAACAGTTCCCGTGCAATTGCATTGCAAAGTAGAAGCCGCCGCTTCTAATTTGGACCGACAATATCAGAAATATTCGAAACCACGAAGCAGAGCACTGATTGATTTGTTGTCCACGTTCTGCGAACGATGTCGAACATGGATGAATATGATTTCAAACGGGAAGAACAATCTCTCAACAATCGTAGGAAAGTTGCCTCAGTGGCAATACGCGCCCGGAATGTCACTGTTAATCAGATTGACTTAGCTAATCATTTAGATGACCGATCAAAATAATGAAACTAGTTTAATCGATCAAATCAATTAAAATTACCAATTTCTAGAGCGCCTACATCCCTTGCACTTACAAGGTGCGTTAGAAAAAAGTCAGCGCAAGTAAAAACAAGAAATTTGATGTACACTAAATCAGAAACTTACCGTCCTGTATTCCAGAACGCGAACGTATTTTCTCTAAAATACGGTAAAGATCGTTTGACGACACGGTCGAGGCAGAAATATTTTCTAAAGTAGGTTCCACGACCTGAAAAATATAGAGAGGGATACTATTGTTGTGTTGCGTGGCCAATGTAACATTTGCTTATTAAGTGCGATATTTCAATTTACTCGAGTTAGTTCATTAACCCATTTAAGTGGGGACCATGAAAAATATTTTCTTTATTGACTCACCTCACGATCATCTTCTTGAAATTCTGACGAGAACAGTAAGCGCAATGCAACCGAGGAGGAGGAGGATGTGCTTGATGAACGACGTCTCGTAAGATAGCCGGAGGGTGATTCAGAATCAGATATTAAGCGGATATCGGTATTTGCTTTCCCGTAACGTGTTTCTTCCGTGTCAGTGGATTGTCTTGCAGACTTTCTACTCCTTCGGGGATTCCCGTGTTGTGATTCCTCTGTAATCGAAGTAGTGGCGCGATGTTGACCGCAGATCAGCGAGCAGGGTGCAGGTTCGGGAGGTTCCTGGTTTACCAGAGCCGCCAAGCCTTTGGGATCAGTAAGCTGGGATAGAATGGAATATATAGTGAGAAAAAACCTTTCACACAAGCATAAAATTCACTCGAGAAGCGTGCTTACCACAGGATGTGCGTTACAGATAGTACCGTAGAATTCAAGGCCGCCGAAACTAAGGTGTGAGTCGCCTTCGGACTGCGTACGGGTGGCCTGCAACTTGAAGAAACGCCATCCACGAGCACAATTACTGAAATCTGATTCCTCTACATGCACGTCAAAAGTGGCATGGCTACCGGGAATCGCTTGAATACTGGTATCGTCCACATGGGATCGCAAAACCACCCAAGAAGAACCGTCATTAGATGCCTGTCCAAATGTAAAACAAAAGGTAACGGAATCACTATGTTTTTACAAAGACATCAAAGCCCGGAAAGCAAAAGGTGATGAAATAAAACTAGTTGTTTGAAGTGCCAAGGAATCCTATGTCTCAGGGCAACTGCGGTAAAACGTTGACCAGCGTGACCGAGAACGGTAATAGAGATCGAATCAAAATGCGGTGAGAAGCACAAATCGCGTACATTTTATTATTATTATTATTATTATCGTTGTTGTTGTTATCGGTCTCCTTTGGTCGAAGTCGACCATGGATGTAGATCACAATCGCAGCAATTTCATGTTTTACAGCCGTTTGAATGACTAAACAGTCCGATTCGGGAGGAAAAATCTCTCCCGCAGCGCTTGCAACGATAGTCAGAACTCTGTTGTAGGGCGTCAGTTACACGCCGGCGGCGTGATCTGCGTTCAGCAGCCAAGAGCTGTATCTGCTCTCTCCCAGCATTTGCAGAGCGGACGCTTTACACAATGCCTCCAAAGTGAGCGGTCAAGAGCAACTTCTTCCCAGCTTGCGAAGTGAATGTCAAGAGCTTTCATATCTGTTTTGCAAACATCTTTGTACCGCAAGTGCGGTCTGCCCAATGGTCGACTTCCTAATTGCAACTCACCGTAGAGTAGATCTTTCGGAATACGACCATGTTCCATTCTATAGACATGACCAAGCCACCGCAGGCGGCGCTGACGTTATAGGATGAACATGCTCTGTAGACCAGCTTTTGAAAGCACTTCACCGTTGGTCACTCTGCTCGTCCACGATATGTTGAAGATACGACGGATGCTTCGTAGATGGATAGCATTCAGCTTCCGTGCATGTCTTGCGTAGGTGGTTCAGGTTTCACTGCCTTACGGTACAGCATTTAGTACGCACTCGCTGTATACCATCGTCTTTGTCTTTACAGTCAGATTGCGGTTACCCCAAACACGAGTTCAATCAGGACAAAATGACAGCTGCTCTGCCAATCCGCTAATTAATATCCGTGTCTAGCGAGAGCTTATCCGCAATGGTTGAACCAATATATGTGAAATGATGTACTGGTTGAAGCTGACAGTTTCCAACAGTGATGATGGGAGGCGATACAGTCACTTGACCAAGGACTTTGGTCTTGCTCATGCTCATTGTTAGCCCAAAGTCTTTGCATGCCGACGAAAAACAGTCCATTAGCGACTGGAGGTGCTCTTGGGAGTGAGCAAAAAAGGCTGCATCGTCGGCAAACAGCAGGTCACGGATTAATACATTTCGTGCCTTGGTTTGTGCTCTCAACCGGTTCAGGTTGAAAAGCTTGCCATCACTTCGCGTGCGTAGGTAAATGCCTTCTGTCTTCGTCCTGAAAGCGTGCTTCGGAAGCAGAGCAAAGAAAATGCCGAATAGCGTGGGAGCAAGAACACACCCATGTTTGACGCCTCGGCGAATTTCAAAGGCTTCTGAACTTCAACCGTTAAAATGGACTGAGCCTTTCACGCCTGAGTGGAAGGAAATAACGAGTTTGAGCAGCCTTGGGGGGTTGACTATCAGATCAAGCATTTTGAAAAGGCCCTCCCTGATTCGTAGTCGTATGCCTTAGTTAAATCAATAAAAACAGTGCATAATGGCATACGCTGTTCCCGACACTTTTCTTGAAGTTGTCTCAGGGAGAAGATCATGTCAACGGTTGATCTTCCCTTGCGGAAGCGATATTGAGATTCGGAGTAAATTCTATCCGCTAAAACTTGTAGCCGGATCTAAGACTTTAGCAAACAATTTGCCTACAACATTCAGAAGGGAGATTCCTCTGTAAATGTTGCAGTCGCTCTGTCACCCTTATTCTTAAATAGCGTGATCTTTGTGTTTCGCATCTCTTGTGGGACACCCCCCTCCTGGCAGCACTGAAGAAGCAAATGGTGAAGAGGCTGTAATAATGCTGCTTTACCGCATTTGATGAGCTCAGGTGAAATTTAGTCGTCACCAGAGCACTCCTAATCGCTAAGCGGTCGATTGACCTATTGAGCTCATCAAGAGTAGGAGGGGTATCTAGATATTCAATTGTCGGCAACCGCTTGACATTTTCAAGTGCATGCGGTAGAACCGTACTGTCCCTAGAGTAGAGAGAGAGGAGAAGTGCTCTACCCATCTTTCCATCTGTTGAGTTTTGTCGACAATCGGGTTACCAGATACAGACTAAATGGGAGCCGTTTTAAGTTTGTTTGGGCCAATGGCTCTCTTGATCCCATCATACATACCGTGAAGATTTTCAGTATCCGCAGCTTTTTAGATATTGAGGCTAATTTCAGGCCAATAGTCGTTTGCACATCGCCTTGCAGTCTGTTGGACCTTATTTCTAGCTGCTCTTAGAAGCCGTAAGTTTTGGTCTGTTGGCATACCTTGAACCTCAAGAATGCTGACCGTTTCTCATCCAACACTGCAGTCATCTCAGAAGCTTTTGCTTCAAACCAGTCGCTCGTTCAAGCTTTCTTCGGAACGAAAGTGGAAAGTGCGACTCGGCATATGCAGCTTCTTATCGATTCCCAGTTTTCGAGTGGGTTTGTCTTGTTGAACTCGGCTGTGAAGGATTTTGAGAATCTCGCAGTTAGATTAGGTTCGCACATGCCAGTGACGTCTATCCTAGGCTTAGCAGACAATTTGGTACGGTGAAATCTCGTGTGGGGAAGCTTCAGTGTTGCACAGACCAGTGAATGATCAGTGTCGCAGTCTGTGCTTTGATATGATCTGGTGAGGAGCACGCTTCCTATAATAGTGCGCCTAACAAGAATGAGATGAATTTGATGGCAACGATTAGATCGAGGATGTTTCCAAGAGACTTTATGCTGTGGTTTTGTTTGAAAGAAAGTGTTACTGAAACAAAGATTGAACTGTGTGCACATTTATAAAAGGTGTTGTCCATTTTCATTGGTTTTACCTACACCGAACCTTCCGAGACAGTTTTGCCAAGACTCGTAATCTGCACCAACTCTGGCTGGCTTGCAGAAATACCTCCACGTGGTGCCAGCTGGGTGGGCTCGGTTCTCCGAGCTCAGCGAAAGGTTCGGCGGTGGTGTCTGAGGGTGTGGTGGGTTTTCGCCTGGCAAGCGTTCTCCCTATAAAAAGCCACAAAAATCCAATGATGACATCACGACGCGGCGGATGTGACTCGCCGCTCCAAAAGTCACTGCCCCTTGTCCTATCCAAGGACATTGTATGGTGCACAGGCAAAAACTGAAGTCACCAACCTATCAACGGGGTTATCGGGCTCCGAACTGTAATTTCCCAGAAAAGGGCGTATGAACCGCTTCGTCGGTCACCGGCCACCGATAGGTGCGAACCTCTCTCGCTCCACTGCCTTGTGGGTAAAGGCTCGGGTTGGGACCCCCTAAACGAAATCTCCCCTACTTCGGTGTAGGCAACCGGGTAGTATCATGCCTACGTTCAACGATGCCGATTGCAACGCTTTGTACCCCCTTCTCGCTTTGTACATCTCATTGTTTATGTTGAACGGCACTATATCTGTATCAGATTGTGCAAATATAATAATAATAATAAACCCACTCTGGCATTGAAATCACCCATTGCCACTACACAGTTTTTCTGTGGCACGTTTTTCAGGACGGCTGTGAGGTTATGATAAAAAGCGTCTTTTTCAGCAGGCGTCGCAGAGAGCGTCGGTGTATAAACGTTGACCAACGTAATGGTACCAGTAATGAACTTCAGGTTTAAAGTCCAAATCCGTTTGCTCCCATTGCTGCTCGGTTCTGTTGCTTTTAATATGTCGTTTCGCACGGCAAACCCAACTCCATGCAGTCGAGGCTCATCGGAACCTCTTCCTTTCCAAAAGAATGTGTAATCTCTTTCTTACGCCTGATATTCGAGACGTCGTCATGACATCCTGGAAGCATGGACCGGACGTTCCAGGTTCCCAGTTTCAGAACTGACATTTGTTGTTTAGTATTTCGATTCGCTGGTGCGGAAAAATACAGTCTGCTTGTCGGTTGATTCCTAATCCCCATGCACCCAATGAGGATAGCAGACCGTGGCGAGACGGCACCTTATTGACTGGGGGCTGCCCAGCTTGAGGCGGGCGGTAGCCGTCCAATGAGACCTGAAAGTCTCTCCCACCGTCGAAAGCAGCCCCAGGCGCTTAGCTCTACGCCAATCGAGCCGTAGCTTTTGACCGGTATCTGCTGCTTCCCGTGTTATTATCCGTAGAAGCGGAATGGAGTGTCCTCTCCATTGGTGCGTTGTAATGTACGCCATTGAGCTGCATATATTCGCCGATGCCTCAGAGACAGGGTACGGTACTGTAGCATACGCTAAACACATTTCAAATGCAAACGAATGTCGAAGCTGTATTCTTTTTGGAAAATCCAGAGTAGCTCCCTTGAAAACTGTCCCTGTCCCCCGCCTCGAGCTCAATGCTGCAGTATTGGCTGTAAGTGTCAGTGAGTTGTTAAAGGAAGGAATGTCTGAACTTTTCTCTAAAATCTGTTTTTGGACTGATTCGATGATAGTCCTGCACTATATACGCGACACTACTTCTAGATTCTCTACGTTCGTCGCCAACCGCCTAGCGATTATATATCAGTATACCGATTCATCACAGTGGAGTCATGTGAATTCAGGTGAAAATCCTGCAGACCTGGCTTCAAGGGGCATACGTTCGAAATTTGAGTTGGAGCGATGATTGGCAGGTTCTGTTGTATGGCCAGAGCAAAAATTTCTGAACCTGGATACAAACACAGTTCATTCTCTGGAACTAGAATACAAAAGGGTTAATATAACATCGGCAAATAGCTCACTAGAATATGGTTTGAATGCTGTCGTCAACTATCACTCTAGTTGGTCGAAGTTGCTCAGGAGTATTGCATGGCTGACAAGGTTTGTTGATTACCTCAAACTGAAGTCACCGGAGCGGAATTCGTTGAGATCACTGTCTGCAATCACAGTATCCGAACTGCGAAATGCAGAAAGAAAAGTAATCATGTTCGTGCAGCAGGAAGTGTTTGCTGATGAGCTTGCACACTATGGAACGAAACAGAACAAGAAGTGCCTGAGGCATCGCAGATTTGCCAAGTTGAACCCGATAGTCCTGGATGGAGTCTTTTGTGTTGGTGAACGCTTAAATTATTCCAGTTATCCTACGGCTTTGTGTACCCCAATTATCTTACTCTCGCGGCATACTGTCACCGAACTCATCATCCGACATTTTCATGAAATTGAAGGTCATTGTGGCATGGTTCATGTGCAGAATTTAATACGCAGACAATTTTGGATACTTCAAGGGGGTCGTGCAGTGAAAAGAGTGATAGGGAAGTGCACCTGGTGTCGTAAAAGACTGGCAGTCGAGTGTAAGCAGATGATGTCTCCACTTCCATTGGCTCGAATTCAGCAGGGACTGCGTTGTTTTGAATCGGTTGGTTTGGATTATTTTGGACCTTTCCCAGTCAAACGTGGTCGTTCGATTGAGAAAAGGTATGGCTGTGTCTTCACTTGTCTAGATGTTAGAGAGGTTCATATTAAAGTTGCATACTCGCTCACTACAGATTCGTTCATCATGGCACTGATGCGTTTCGTTAGGGGCCGTTCGGGAGCTGAAAAAGCACATTCAAAGGCTCGATAACCACGTGATCGCTAATCGTCTGGCTGTTCATCATATCCAATGGCACTTTAACCCTCCAAGTTCTAGCCATAGAGCCGGCGTTTGGGAACGTATGGTGCGTTCAATCAGAAATATTTTAAACGCCATAGTAAATGCGCAGACGTTGACGGACGAAAGTTTGCATACTTTTATGTGCGAAGCAGAACGTATATTGGTGCCACCGTCATTGGATAGCCGCGACGATGGACCTCTGACTCCAAACCATCTTCTGTTGATGGGAAGCAACATGGGGATCCCTTCTGATGCTAGTTTACGTGATCGATATACGCGTCAGTGGAAGCAAGTGAATTATCTCACTGGGAACTTTTGGAATCGATGGATCAAGGAGTATCTCCCAACCTTGCAGAGAAGGCAAAAATCGTTAAAGCCAGAGAGAAACTTGAAGCAAGGCGATGTCGTATTGCTAGTGAGTGACCAAGTCCCAAAGGAAAAGTGGCCGCTAGGGATAGTGCTCGAATTTAACGATAGTGGAGATGGATTAGTTCGAAGAATCACCGTGCGCTCATACACAGGAATCTTGTAGCGTGACGTTTGGAAGCTATGTTTGCTTGAGGGTGCCGAGTAGTGTAGCGGTAGGGTGGGAATAGGGTGTACCTTGGGTGTCGGGCCCGGGGGCTGGTGCTTAAGATGGGAGGCGGGTTTTCGGATCTGCTGACCCCAGAAATACCACCGGGCATTCAGTCTGCCGGTTGCATGCGAAGACGAACGTTGATTACACGGAAGGCAAATGTTTTAGGTGGGAGGCGGGTCTTCAGGTGTGCCAACTCCAGAGATACTACCAAACATTTGATCGTCGAGTCGCTGTCATGTGTCGCGCAGGTACACGGGTCGGGTAGCCAGGTAGAAGAGAGCCCCGCAGTTCAGTGTTTGTGTCTCAACTTGCCTTTCAGATTTGGAGGAATTTCGGTGGGCGATGTATGAATCCGCGTTGATGTCTTGAAAATTCCTCTTTCGGTCAAGCAAGATCAAACGAACTGGAGAAATGTGTTGCCCACCCTACACCTGTGTTCCTTATCCAGTTTTCTGCGTCATAATTTTCGGATGATATTTTTTTGTTCTCTAAATTAAAAATAACATTTAAACTAAATGTTAAATCTGTGAGTTTTCTTTCCGGAAAATTTTTCCTTTGTTTAACTGCACTTGGGCTACCGCACATTTTGATTTGTCCGTAATCCGTGTTCACCGTTATTGGAAAACGGTAATTTTTTGTGCTATCAACTGAGCTGTTTGAATCCCGTTTATTGGACACGTTGGGTTTGCATTGAAACCTGTATTCGATTACCGTTAAGGTTTGTTATATTTTGCTTGTTAATCGTTTTGTCAATATAGTACAGCGTAAATTGACGTATTGTTCTGATTTGGGATCGATTCGTAAACGCTCGTCATTCCCGGTATAAGAATCTCGTGGCTTGTAGCAGGCAACCAGTTTCCGTGACAGAAAGTATTCCCCAGTGACGATTTGGTCGCTACAATTATTATTATTATTATTATTATTATTATTATTATTATTATTATTATTATTATTATTATTATTATTATTATTATTATTATTATTCTGGACAGTAGTAAAATGGTAGCTTACTTCCAAATTCCAGTTTCGTGGTGCACCTAGAGAAAAGGTGGGAGAATAATGTCGAGGATAGGCCAACGAATAAGCACTAGGTAGAAGTTGGAATCCGAGATCAATCGCAAACCACGGCTTGTCGTTTTCGTTCGACGCGGAAGATTTATTATGTTTGGTGCGATTACCGTTATCCGCGTAGGAGTTTGGCAATGCATCCGCTCCGAATTCAGTTGGTCGAACAGGGTAGTTCCCAACGAGCGCCCCAGCACATGGACCAAGAATACAGGCAGGATGTGACCCGAGGGAACATGTTATCGAGATGTGTCCAACAATGGCAGGATTTACCCACTCTTCGAGCAAACGAGTTCCTCCGTCTGTCGCTAACCAATCAATTACACCACTAAGCGTATCAACTGATACTGATGAAGAGCAGGGTGCTGGGAACCTGATTCCGGTAAAAGACGCCGCGATAATTTGCCGATAGAAATTAAGATTGGTACGTGGACAATCATACCTGAAAACAAAATATAGCAGTGTCATAGTGAAGAATGTATACAGCGGAAGGCTTTATAACCTCGGTAAATAGTAACCATCACCAGCTTAGCATGTAAAGGATGATAAACTACATAACAAAGGACACCGCTGGGGCCGTCACCATTATATATTTCTAAGATTACTGTGTACGTACGAAAACACAAGCCTGATCGAAGCAAAGTACTTAACAGTAAGAGACTGCACGTGGGCTGAGATACTGTCAGGTTGCCCAGGCCTAGACAGACATAAAAAGGGGAGATAGCAGTGAGACTCCAGCCAGTTTAAGCACTCAGTTCACTACCCGTGGCTAATTAATTTAGCACCGTGTTAGCCGTACAGCACAGACGTACTGCACGATTGCACATGTGTGCAATGTAATCAATAAGTAGGTATCCTATACTCGGTTTAGTAAGATTTATCAATCTGATATTTTAAATTCCATCACAAATACATCGATAATAATCTATCACCGATTAACTTGGAGAATATTTTTGCTCGAGAAATGTGTGATTGTGAGTTAATTATGGATACAGTATTCTTTCTAAAATTCCAATACAACATCGAGATCATTTGCTGCAACAATTGGGGCGAAGCAAATCCTTTGCTACTAATCAAAACTCCTTTAAAGTAACATTCGCACAAGTTTTGCGATACAATGCGACCCAATTTCAACATTTAATCTAATGATTGGTTACGCGTTTATTATGAACTAGATTTAAAGAGAAAACCACAACGAAATAGTCTGATGTTTCCCCACAACGCTGGATTCGCATCGAGCAAAACCATTAGTTGTATATCCACCTCCGTGAGGTCTGCACAACAAGCAATCGACCAGAAACCTTATGCAAGTTGTGTCCGCGCTGAAAGAGACTTCACGGTCGAAGAAAACACGCGTTCGTATTGAAAACCAAAAACGGTAACTGTATAGTGGCGCGTAGCAATTTGACGTTCAGCTGACGATCGCGACGTGAACGCGGCGCACCTATTTGACCCAAATTCCGATATCAAAATCGATTTGCACGTGATAGGCTCCGGTCAGCTGATTAGCTGGATCAGAAGTGAATTATAAATTGTAAAACGATTTTTTTTTAATCTAGACGCCAAAGAGCGTACCATTGTTTCATGGAAATGCGATCCAGGAATTTGGTCAACTGGGCAACCGTGGCAAGCGGACTCGTTAGTACCGTTTTGTCCTTCCAGTCTGATAAGACAGACTCATCAACATGCTCTTCAGAGGATCTACTTAGCGTAATCTTCAAGCGTGATTGCAGTGTCTGAATTGGCGCGGCACAATGCAGATCATAATCACTTTCCATTTGGGAATAAAAAGTCGAGAAAGCAGCCACTTCACGAGCATCTAGACAATCAGCAAATTGTTGAAATTCAGTCTTTTCCGACGTCAGGGGACCGGTATCCGATTGCGCACGAATCACGCCTAGCGGGAAGGACACCAGTGGAAAGCCGTTGAAGCTAACCGAACCGCTATGTTCCGGAGGAGCGAAAGACTCTGTAACATCTTGCGTTGCAGCCGGAGGTAAATGAAATGCAGACGAGAACAGGCGGAGGGGTAAATGTTCGGTAAGTTCAAACGATTCAACCAAAAGCCGAACGAAGGACGATAGACTGTTTGTGTCCAGATTGGCGAGGAGAGAAGTAAGAAAAATTCGTCGGCGTTCGTGAAGATACCAGAGCCAAGAAGTAGCAGAGTCCAAGCCGATAGGAAGAAGCTGAAAGGATCAATACAAGTATATGCATACACATTTATCATCAGGAACAGCATTACAACAGCTTAACTACCATGCAACCATGACAAAAATTAAAGCTTAAAAGACTAGAAAGGGCGGGACTTAAACAGCCACGGAATATATAGAAGACTAAGCACAACCTGGGACGCGATGCCCTCAAGTTGACTATAACATGCAATGAATAAAGCTTCGAGAACGAGTAGGGGCATCAGCATTGGAGATTCCTTGTTGCCTCGCCGTTCCCCCAGGAGAATCCAAATTCAACGGGAGAATAGCAAGCGTCTTGCGTCACAGTTAGGTTATCAATTGCCAGTGAACCCAAGGTCTAAAGGCAATGCTGATGTCCCTACTCGTTCTCGAAGCTTGATTCATTGCATGTTTTATATATTGAGGATGTGAACCGAGAAAATGATATTAAAAGTTAACATGTCAAGGCCTAGACATGGAATAGTGGAACGAGAATAGTGGAACACGTGAGTGAAACTAACCGGACAGTTCCATTTTGACGCGCTTTCAGCTGACAGACAAAAGAGCAACGCTGGAACAAGACCGCTCACCGCCAGCTCGTAGGCAGTCACCGCATTCTCCCCGGAATTAAGAAGTTCCGCCAGCTGTTTGAACACCACAAATAAGCTATTCAAGGTGCGCGTAGACTGTGAAGTTCTGTCATTGAGAAACGCAGCTCGAATCGATCGAACCATGGCATGCAATCGGGTCAACGTGTCCAACGATGGTCGCTGAAGCGCACCGGGATTTTCCCTTAGGCGATTCTCAAGCATCTGCAGAATTCGCTCCGACATTTGGAAGGCGCGCATTCGAACAGAATTCAAGTGTTTAGCTGATTGCACTTTTTGATCCTTTTTCCTACAGTCAACAGAAATACGCATTATAATAACGGGACGACTTTTTCTACAGGAAAAGCAATGGTAAAAACACATGTATGTATGAAATCACAAGCCTGATCCAGGCAAAATGCCGCATAGTCAAGGACTGCACGTGGGCTGCGATACAGTCCGGTTGTCCACGCCTAGACAGATTTAAGAAACTCCAGCATGTTTCCGCATGTAGCGAATCACTACAGCACGGTGTTACCCTACACAAGCACTAGACGATCGAAGATCCGTGTAAATAATATGTAACGAAACTAAAGTTAATCGTTGTGTAGAGTTGGTTCTCCGGATCGTCTGTAACACGAGACACACGTAGTTTAAATCTAAAGGCAAATGAGGCAGAGGAGTGGCAGAATATTGAGGACACGCGAATAGTATACAATTGGACATAAATGGCTGACCATGAACAGTCATTTATTCCCCTTGAGTTGATTTAAGCAGACCAACGGTTTTAAACCACAATGATATGGCATCATGATAATTAAACGAGGCTCGTGTGAATACTGGGAGCGTAAATTAAGTTCCAACGGTGTAGCGACTGTGAGTGACTTGATGTGCGTAAACAAACCGCAGTGGTGGAATCATGCACAATAGAAAGCGAGTTGCCTCCCTGTGACACAGTAAAGTGCAACCGGTTGCAGCTGAAAGATGTGGGAGCATCGACGTGGTTTCACCACTCCGTTAAACGAGAGACTTAGTTGCACCCCTTTATTTGCCTCATCGGGTTGCAGTTCAGTCAAAAAAGAAACCCAGCTTCGAAAACGGAGGTATATCACAGTTTGAGGTGAGATCAAAATCACGCGAATGAGGTTGAATCAAAGTGGTAACAACGGCTGGTTCAGATTTAAAAACGCGACTGACAATTTGAAATCTTCCTAAATTTTGTGTGGGGAAATTAATTTGGTTGCTGAACACGAATGAATCTATTTTTGCTCTTAAATGAAAATTACAGCAACCTCAAATATTTCGCACATGGAAAATTCAGCATAATATCTCGAAATACAAACATTACAGTAATATTGGTGTTGACAAAAGTGAAGCGAGCAACACCAGATCGTACAATAGATCGCCTTAGAACGCATAGCCCACGAAATGTTGTTCAACGTAACTTACGTGATCGTCAGCTCATCACTGTCGGACAGCGGACCACTGGAATAGGTTTCGTACACGAGTTCGCGAGGAAATATTAGATCATCTAAACGTTGCAATTCCTTCGAAACATTATCCGGCTTGATGATCAGATTTCCCGTGTTGACGGTGGACTGATTATCGGAATTGGTTGCATCATCTTTGTTAGCGCCGAACAAAATGTCAAAATCGTACAATTCAGGAACATCCGCGCTGGTGTCTGAGGAATCAGGTGAGTGAGAATCCTCGGAGCAGAGTTCCGAATCGAACGTGGACATAAGGGTCAACAAACTTTCCGATTGTCTGCGAAGATGAAACAAATCATGCTCGAAGGTGTCCGGATGGGGTACGAGGTCGGATGAGGGAGCCTCGATTCGGCTTGGATGCCGTAATTGTGACATTCGAACACGACTAAAGCCATTTTCAACATTCTCGGAAAAAAGAAAAGCCTCCGTAAGTTTGGTTCTGTTCGCGTCTGTGGCATCTTTCGGCGGGGCACGCATTTGCAGACACAACTGTTGACCGAAGATGCTTTTACGAAGACTGCACACAACGGTGCTAATGTTGACAGAAGTAGACGTATCACGTTCAGCTTTTTTGCCCAGACATTGAGAAACCGATGTCGACAAACAAGAACGAGCAGGCGAGGAGGACTGGCGTTGCAGGTTGACTTTAGACCTTGGGTTCACTGGCAATTGGTAACCTAACTGTGACGCAAGACGCTTGCTATTCTCCCGTTGAATTTGGATTCTCCTGGGGGAACGGCGAGGCAACAACCCTGACGGGTCCAGTGTAGACTGCTTTGGTTCGGAGATGTGATCAGTGTCGGAGGAATCTCTGTTTTTATCGAAAAACCAACAAAGATCATCTTCGTCTATGTCTTGCATCGCATCTCGTAGGCGCTGATGCATCTGCAGCATATGATCCTTTAAAGCTGGATAAAAACAAGAAATCACGAAACTGCTAGTGGGGTTTAGTTTAGAGATGGGAACATGGATATATACATAGACAAATTTTGAAAATTGAGTACTGAAAACCAGCTTGATAAATTTCAACTTATGTGGAGGGGGCAAATGTTGCAGCAGCACGAATAACAACGAGTAAGACCACACAATAAAAGGAACCAGTAAAGTTACTGTTGCAAAGGGAGTTGTGTGTATATATGTATGGAATCAGAAGTCTGAAGCAGGCAAAGTGCCGCACAGTCGTACATTGCACATTGGCTAAGATTGGATGTCCGCGCCTAGACGGAAATTAAGCTCAAAATGATACTGAGACTCAAGCATAATTCCGAATGCAGTGAGTAAAGGCGGCAAATCAAAGGCAAAGAAGAATTGTGAAAACAAAACATAGTATAAAGCATTAATGAGTTATTAACTACGAGTGGGACTGTGCTTGTTATTAAAGACTGAATGGAAAGGGGTGAGTTGGGCCCAAAATATGAAGAACACGCAAATGTTGGTTTCCTGTTGCTTCGGCTCATTCGGGAGGGGCTCGGCAAGATTAGTTAAAGTTATCGTTGTGATAACCAAAGTTCAAATTGAAGTCACGATTAAATAGGATAGCCCCTGTGTATAGATCCCACTGAAGGCTAAATGAAGTTGATCTTTTTCTCTTCGTCCGATGAATGCAAAGAGCAAGACAAAGTTATTCAAGCATAGCTACAACTATCGATCGAGTTAACTAGGTGAAGTGCTGAATACTCCGGAAAAAGAGCTCTCTTTGCTATCTTTGAGAATCATCGTAGTTTTGTGGACAAAAAAACAATGTGGCAGTCTTTGCATGGATGTATGAAATCATGATCATCATGAGTTACAGCAACAACACTAATACAGCAGTACAGTGAAACCACGAAGGAATTATCCATACAGAGGCTGGGAATGGAAGGGGTAGAGTTGACAAGCGCTAATCTAATGCTCAGAGGCCAAACTGAAGCACAATCAGTTCTCGACTTACCTGGTCTCGGACACGGTGCCTCTCCAGGATGCAACAGAACCGGTATGCGATCGCGATTCCCGGGGCCACAATGGACAGCCAACGCGCGCAATCCTTCGTCTGGCAAACGCAATTCAATGATCACCAGGGCAGAACAGCTGAACACGAACAATAAATCGCCGACCCAAATAAGGTGCCACGTGTTCCAGGTGTAAAACTTGTTGAATGAAAGTTTCGGCCCGGAAGGAGGCTGCAAAGGTTATTAGACAGTATAGCACGTATGAACGAGACAAGCGGGCAAACGTGCGTTAATTTCAAATAAGGAAAGATACACAGGGGAGAAATGCAGACTAAGTTGTATTACATATATTCTAACATGAAACTCGAGCAATTTCGTAACAAAGTATTGTTGTATTTACTAAAAATATTAGTTAAACGAGTGCAGATGTATTGAACCAAAACCTACGTTCACAGGATGTGATGTGTGTGATGTGAAAGCACAAGCCTGATCCAGGCAAAGTGCTGCGCAGTCAGAGACTGTACGCGGGCTCCGATACTGTCAGGTTGCCCAGGCCCTGACAGATATGAGAAAGGAAATAGAAATGGTAGTAAGACTCCAGCGTGTTTCAGCATGCAGCTCACTACCGATGGCCAATCAATTTAGCACGGTGCTAGATGCACAGCACAGAAATGCTTCTTCACTATTGCACATCCGTGCACTACGTTCACAGGAGTTATAACACGGTGTGGAAAGAACCTAGGCTAGTTTCAAAGATTCTCGAAGTTTCACATGAAACCGGAGGCATAAAATAGCGAACGTAGTCTTTCTACACGATGCACTTCTTTTAAAAGAAATTTGATTATAAAAACGTTTAAGCAAAATTATTTCAATCGTCAGCTCTATCTCTTACGTGCTGGATATCTCACTCTCCAAAAAGAACTGACGCAGGTATCATTATTTAATGTGTGTGTATTTTGTTTCCTACTTGGCAGTGCGGTAATCACCAGCTTGACTATTGTGTGTGAAATAACTTTGATATTCTCTTACGTGTCGGATATCTCACTCTCCAAAAAGAACTGACGCAGGTATCATTATTCAATGTGTGTGTATTTTGTTTCCCACTTGACAGTGCGGTAATCACCAGCTTGACTATTGTGTGTGAAATAACTTTGATATTGCACTCACGTTTCGAAAAATCATTTATCTGCCTAAAACCAGTCATCAGAACCGATTAACATTAATTATACGTGTATTTTTATGGCACTTGCGGTACAAATACAGTTTCAACAGAGAAATGAAAGCTCTTGACATTGGCCCTACGAGTTCGGATGAACTTGCTCTTGACCGCTCACTTTGGAGGCATTGTGTGAAGCGTCGTCTGCAAGCTGGGAAGAAGCAGATACAGCACTTGGCTGCTAAACGCAGATCGCGCCGCCGTCGTACAACTGCCTATCACTGTAAGCGCTGAGTGAGAGATTGACACTCTAGAATCTCACTGTTTAGCCATTCTAAAAGCTGCGGAGCATGAAACCATCATGTGTTTATGATGTAAATCCATGGTTGACATCGATCGGAGGCCAAAATTGTGCACGATTGTGCAGTGCTTCTGAACTGCGCGCCTAACACCATCATAAATTGGTTTGCAGCGGTACTCAACTGCATATAGAAACACGCAGAAGTATGATTCACATTTTTATTTCTTATATATGTCAGGGCGTAAGGAACCGACAATATCTTATCCTACATGCAGTATTTGGCTGTGTAGCACTTTGACTTGATCAGGCTTGAGATTTCATACATGACGTCATCTAGCGTGATGACAACAACTATCCATGCTTAGCGTATACCATCTGAGTAGCATTCACATCCTGAGCTAAAACCCACCCCCTTTGTTGCTGATAGGCATCTGAAGAATCAAGCGTGAAGGTTCAAATTAACAAAAGATTCATCTCCCATTCAAACCGACGTTATGCGCTGTGGTAAAATTGGTGAACGAATAAGCTCGGCCACGAAAAACGCAATCAAAAATACACCCAGCTCGTGTGGGTGGAGTTAAACCAACCGTCCGAAAACGTTTATCTTGTTTCATAAAACTGTTGTCCAGAAAGGTGAAAAGTACGACCATGGCTTAGCGTTCTAAGCGGGTGACAAGAGTTGGTGAAATTGTTGGAAATACAAAAGACAAAACAAAGATACAATGACCATGTGGTTCAGTTTACCTCGCCAAATTGAGTAGTCTCATTGACCTCGGTTAGATTTCCAATATTGGAAGAGCGCGAGGCCTTGGGAGCCTTGTGAATGTGTTGCGACGGAGGTTGTAGTGCATGCTGACGAAATTCCTCAGGCAGAAGAT
>JACCGJ010021531.1:0-62145 GCA_013407085.1 Atriophallophorus winterbourni | reverse complement strand
TAACATAACTCAAGAGGTTCACGTAACTAAATAACCGTTTGGGATTGATGGCAAAAGAGCTCGTTAGTATGTACTGGTAAGCGAGTTTGTCATCGCGAACTAGCGAATTGACTTTGTTACGAAGCTTCCGATAGCGCTCCTAGTTCGCAGGAGTTGGCATACTGAGATAGGTAACCTATTCAATATTTCTTTCCCGCATCCATTTTCGAGTGTGACTACGAATTGGAGTAAAACCTCGACTTCTAATAGAAACTTCTTTGGTAACGGTGTATAAGCTTTGCAGATGCTGTAAGCGGGTCAGATCTGTCAGCAATTGCATGTCGCGAGCCGCTGAGCTAATGGGTGGACGGTAGATGACAACAATCAATAACGTTGAATGAACGGAGAGTTGCAGAACACAGGTAAGAGCATCGGAAGATTGAAAACCATCTGATACTGAGCAGTGTAATGATGATCGGGTGTAAAGAGCTACACCTCCTCCTGCTGTAGGCCGATCTGACCGGAGGACAGTCATGTTAGTCAGCTCAATCTCACTGTCGAGGTGGCAATCACTCAACCAAGTTTCTGTGACGGCAAGAATGTCATAGGGGCAAGCAGAAGTACGTAGTCTGAGTTCGTTAATTTTACTAAGAAGGCTTTGAGCATTAGTATAGCCACATACCAGGGACTTCCGCAGAATAAGTGAAGGCTGATTTACATCTGAGCCGGTCGGGACACGACCGGCTGGTTCAGGTTTTTTGATACGTCAGTAGATGCGGGTGGTAGATTTGTCACTTTAGGATTGACGAGTTAGTCACCCTCGGTGCCCGTGTTGGGCAATCTGGACACAACGGTCGGTATAGGATTACGGCGTGGATTGTCGGAATATAGTCGAACATTAGGTGGAGCATATCTACGAGTTGCACGCCAAGCACTTAACGCAGAATTTACCATATCGGGATGTAAAAAACAAACCTTCATTAAGCGGGGAGAATTACCAGAGTATGTACCTGAACGAGGAAGACGGTAAATAGCGGTTGTGGTTATATCAGTACACTCCATGTGACTATGTAGGAAACGCCACTGATCGTAATCATGCTGTTTCTTATCAAGATCATTCGAACATTCGCTTTCTGGTACACCATGAATGATGATAGCTGATGGCTCTCGGCGCGTTGATTTAGAATCACGATTCTTTTCCCGCTCAGTCCATGGAACGTTCGGAAAGATCCGGATAATACTAGATTCACCGTGGAGTAAATAGGCAGACAATAAAACGTCTTCAGCTTGTTCACTCGTTTGCAAGTCAATACGTAAGAGACGGGCTTTATCGGCATGGGGGGAAGATGGATGTCGGGTTAATCGTGTTATACCCGAGGGATCTATGGCTGAGATTTTTATTTTCGAACACACGTCAATCCACTGTTGTAGATCATGTTCACGTTTACTTTTGAACTGTGTACATGTTGACCCAGGTACATTGGTACAAATGACGGAGAATGTGTGAGGACGCGCGTTTTTGACTTTTGGCGGAGAGGTGTTTGACTGCTTTTTCTTTGAGGTAGTTGCAGTAACCGGGTCTTTCAGTGGAAGGTATAACAGAGGGGAGAGTGTGCACCCAGGGTTACATTCAACATCAGGAATTACAGGCTGATCTTGTTGCCGGCGCAGAGAGGCGAGTTCTGCCAGAATACGGCGGACATCAGATTCAAATTTAGAAATCCTATTATCGACTGTTTGACGGGAAGTTGCACTTTCGGGTCGAGCTGGTGTTGAGGACAACTGTGGAGTAATATGTGAGGTACGCATAGGACTTATCAGCAGAGTAGATTCGACATTATTCTGCAGAGATTCAAAATCAGGAAGGCATGTCGGGCAAATGTATTTCAGAGAAGAAGATACCTGTGACCGTATTACTGCAGTTTCTAATTCCGTAAGACGAGGTTCACAAGATAGATGCGTTTTCGTGCAACACAAAGAGCAAGTGATAGACTTCGTTATAGGTGCGACACGAGAGCCACACACTGGGCAAGAACAGCTCGAAATGGCAGGCATTTGAGGTTATAACTGGGAGTCAATTGAGTCGAAATCGAGTATAAAATCGCACAGCACTAGAAATTGCAAAATTTCGAACACCGCGCGAAAATTGAACAATACAACCACAGGACTTGTCCACAACATTCTGTTGTACTGCGTGACTTATCAGCTACGGCTGTGGATCATTTCATACACCTTTGTATTCAGACTTCCGGAATTCTCATTTGGTGTGTGTGTTATCATTGTGCTTGTGGTAAACTGAAGCTTTACCTCAATCGCTAAACAATATCAGGTTGAATATACCGCGCAAGTTCAGTTCAAGTCAATTTGGAATTTGATGGACCACTGACTCTGGTTGAAATGTTTATCGTTGTAGATTCAGCGTATAGCATGTCAATTTCAGTTTATATTAATTAGAGTTTACAATTAAATAAGCAAGATGTCGTGAAATTGAAAATTATGCAGAAGTATATCTTTTAATTTTTTCTAATTCAGTTCAGTTTGCACAGAACACTAAGTGGCTTACGAGCCAATCTAGAGTCTAGATTTTTTCGGTGGAAAGCTGCAGAAAGCGTTATACATTTTATCCTTTCAAAACCTTTGATGATGGTAATACGGAGTGATTTTACGGAATATCTTTAGGGTGCAACTCGTAATAACTGTTGCTGGAAAAAGATAAAAAATTTCTCTTCAACATCACGGTAAGAGGGCAGCCGATAATATCGTGTATAAAGACAGAAATATCATCATGTACTTTCTTTACTAGATACCGCTTGTGAAGTTCATCTACCTAATCTTGGATAGCAACTGCGGGAATTTTTCAGGAAATAACTTACCCCATTTGCGTTGCAAAGACACTTTAAACTCGTAACTAAACTACAGGACATAATTTATTCGAGAGATATTTTCGAGACATTATCACATAAAGGCTAAAAAGTGTTTTAGGAAGTCGCATTTAGCAGGTTGAAGTGAATACCCACGGGTGTCCAGCCCGGAATATAAGGTAAAGAAGTCGTTTGTTGGACACCGATTAACACTTCGAGATCGTTCCACCTTAAACGACGACGCCTGAGAGAGTTGACCTCTAGAGACTTAAGGCGTGTAGATTAAGGTAGGTAGATGAAAATCAATAATGCGAGACAACATACTCGCTCAAGTTGAAAAATGCCTCTGTTGTAGGGAAAGCATCATGCTTGGACACAATATCCAATATGATGCCAACCTAATGACTTTTAATGTTCTTGAAATACATCAGGTTTTCCGCTCGAGAACATTTATTTTAACCGAAAACGTACCTCACATGCAGGCTGAGCTGCAGTGGAAAATCTGTCCTACCACTTAAAGCAGAGGGAACTAACCCCATGTTTGCTTGATTGATGAGGAATCTAACGGAAGATGGAGCATTGCATGTGACAGCCGATTTGGATTATTAATGTCATCCAAACTGATGAAAATTAAACAGCATCACCTTTAACTTTGATGCTAACAACACAGCATTTCCTGAAACGAATCGCATTATTTGACTATCGAAGCATATAATATGAACTGTGCTGAGCATCTCAGTATCCTTTGTTTGCTCGATTCTAGTGTACCACTAGAATTTCTCTGATTTCATATCAAATCGAACAATTCCACTATCATCCACCCGAATCCACGTAAATTAAACTCGGTAAATTTATGTTAGTTTAAGTTCAAGTTAAATGTGAAGTTGCGCAACACTGCATCTGTCAGAAAATCTAATAAAGCAACCATAATTTCGTTTTCGTTGAAAAGCGTTCAAAATTACAAAGTTCACTTAAGTTTAGAGTCGATATCTTCGGTGTATGTTGTACATCGTAAGATCACTTCAATTCACTCCAGTTTACAAAGAAATTTTTCAAGTGATCATAAGTTAACATTTGTGCGAGTAAAAGAGTAATATTCTTCCGTTATTTTACATTAAACTTTACTATGGAGCTTTCAATGCCTAACACGCCAAACGTACGTTTTCATTCAACACAAACTGCATTTTGAGCTGTATTTAACATTCGGAAGAATAACATATTCGCTTTATTTATTTGTTTTTCTCACAAACATGGCCCTTTTCTAGCCCAATTCGTGGTGGCGAATCATCTTATTAATTTAAACGATTGGGCCAATAAATTATTCACTGCTAGACTCAAAGAAACGAAGGCTATGGTATTATTTACTGGAAGCTCCATTTTAGAGCTCGTTGTGACAAATCGTGAAAGTTGTACTCTGGTATATTTTGTGACACAGTACCTGATCGAGAGTCCAGATTTTTTATTCTCGGTATGTCGTAAAAGAACGCCCACTATTTTCTAAAATACCTTGCAATTCATCTTATGATATGAAATTAGACTGCATGAGATCGATATGTGAAGATAAACAGTAATGCATTCACGAGACAAGTTGTGAATATAGGCGATCTTAATTGATAATAAAAATTGGTGCTGCGGAGCTATAAACGCGCGTTCCATCGCATGCGTCGCATTGAGCAGTAATCATTCTTCTTCCGATTATTCATCAATAAATATTGATCGTCAGTGTGATATTCATCCGTTTGGTCAATGCCCGTGTTCACTTACTGATGTGGTTCTAGCTTACCAACAACCGGCCCAGTGGCACACACAGACATAACAATTGGCAACGAGGATGTACCCAAAAGAAGAAACCATTCGTTACCTCCGACGAACTGAAGAACGTCAACTGAAGCTTTTTGATGCTCTCATGCAAAAGCTCACCACAAAGATACAAGAATCAGCACTACATTCAGACATAACAAAATAAAGGATGCATCGTTTTACATATAAGCGCACGTCACTATCACTGGTATTCATAGACTAATTTCTCAGCCAACAAAATAAGATATTTGAAGAGGTATTTCATGCAAAGGCATCTCTAAAAATAAACAGTTGCCACTCTATACAAAAGATTAATAGTCTACTACAAAACATCCACAGCCAGAAAATGGAGTGACGTTTTAGTCACCAAAATGGGAAAATCACAACCATAATGCGTCTACGGATCATCTGTTGCAGTCCCTCCAGGAATATAACTTGCAAACTGATGTTCTATCGAAGTCGGAATCCGACACTGACATAAGATTACATTACAAAGATCAAGTAAAAAATGTCGAATTTACCAAAGCACCTCTAACTAAACTTAGTGAATGACAAAATGCTACAAGAGTTTACAGAACAAGAGTTACACTTGTCAATGTCCGAGGACGCTTGAAGATGCTGGATAGTACTGTCATTTCTAAATCACTACAAGAAGGCTTTTACGGGTATTTTGAGAATCAGCCGTATAAAAAGTATTGCCAGGCATTCCGCTTACTGGGTTGTTTATACTCATCATAAAACATGATACAGAATGTTCACTAAGACAGAGATTCTACCCAAAATCCTTAGAAATCATCCAGTATGGAGCAACTTGAACCTGCAGTTTATTAAACAAATATCTGGATCCGCTGAACGTAGCCACATAAAATCACGCCTAAAATACAGGATTTCACTAAAATATATAGTTGAACAAATTTTTTATCCATCGACTGAATTAGAAGTCACTGAGGAGTCAGCAGAACCGATTGCAAACACACACGAACGAATAAGAAGAACATTACGCATGCGTTACAAGATTTAAACCGGTTTAGTATGAGTTGATTACAGACACCTCATTCCGAATGACTTTCAACACGGAAGTTAACCATTATGATGCCATTTGTCATTTTGTATTAATCAGGTATATATATTTACTCAATTTAACATGTGTCAATACATGAGAACTACACCTTTCAAACTGGTCGCTGCTTGCATGATTTCGAGATATAAATTCTATTTCATATTTTTTCTGATAAACTATATTACATTAACGTAAATCGCAGAAGAAATAAAGAGAGAAAGTGGTTTGAACTCCGAAAATGCGCATCGATAGTTCAAAGGAATACTTATGTGTATTCCTCCTTACGGTTGATGAATATATGCGTTCTTCTTCAATTGTATTTCAAAGTTTGGCATTTACATTGAATTTTGATGTCACTATATATAATTAATAAACCCAATAAACTTAATCTAATGTGATACCAAACACAATTTTTCATAAATCAATGGATATATTAACTTTAAATTATCGTTATCTAAGATTTCCTAATACTGATCAAAGATACAAAAATGTTTTTGCAAGCTAGTACATTACATGAACATGCTTTATTAATTTTCTTTTCCTCAGATTACAGATTACTATCATAACAAAGGAAATAAGTGAATATATTGTTTAAAGTTGCAAACTGTTTTCTGTGACATACCAGCGTAATAAATCTGGATGCTCGTTGGCGACTCACTCACAATTTGTTTTGTGCAAATTGAACTGAATTAAACTGAACTAAAAGTAACATTTGCATAGGATATATTGTTGATAATAATAAATTGAAGATGTAGTGGACCAGTCAAGATTGTATGTCGGAAGCATTTTGTGGGATACAAGTGGGTATATTGACAACATCTCGATTTGAGCTTTCAGTGTTTCGTAAGCTTCGGTTTGAGCTTGACGGCGAGGGTTGCACATAGGCGACCTTTAGGCGATCAATGTTAATGATGTCAGGAGTTTCGTTTTTATCTATCTTGAAGTATTTCGGATGACGTTCAAATACTCGGTAAGGACCGATGTAAGGTGGCATCAAGGGATTCTTTTCACTGTCGACCCTAACGAAGACAAACTCGCATGTTTGGAGGTCTCCATGCACTTGCTTATCGCGATGCGATTTCCTTGGTTGGTGATAACGCAATGTCCGCATGTGGCGCTTAAGATCTTCGATGTACTGACTAGTTGGTTTGAAGTCGTGTTAACGAGAGCCACTGACCATTTCACCCGGTAACCGCAGTGTTGTGCCATAAACTAGTTCTGCTGTTGAACACCCGATATCTTCTTTCACTACCGTTCTTAATCGTAACATGACAAGCGGTAATGAGACTGACCAATTTTATGTATTCCCGTGAGCAATAAGGGCAGCTTTCAATTGTCGATGAAAGCGCTCCACTAGACCATTCGCGCAAGGATGATAGGCTGTGGTGCGAATGTGGTCGGTGCTCAGCAGTTGGTTGAACTCTCAAAAGAGTGCTGATTGAAATTCGGAACCACGGTCAGTTGTAATGACTGAAGGAACGCCGAATTGTGATATCAAAGATTCGATTAATGCTTCGGCAACCGTCTTTGCTTCAATGTTTTTTAAAACCCTCGCGACAAGCCATCACGTAAATCTGTCAACACATGCTAAGATTTAAGAATGATTACGTGAGGATAGCAGTGGTCCAACTAAATCGAGATGAATATGGCTGAATCTTTCTTCTGGTGCTGTAAAATTACCATAAGGTAAGATAGTGTGACGGTGAACTTTCGCACGTTGACAATGAATGCATGCACGCGACCAACTCGAAATGTCGTGATTCATTTTTGGCCACACGAAACGGTTAGAGAATAACTTTCTAGTAGCGCGAATACTAGGATGTGAGAGATCGTGCATTTGGTGGAATATTTAACGACGTACTGTTGCTGGTACAAAGGGTCTAGGGGTGCCTGTAGATAGATCGCATTTATTAGACATGGAGGAGTCAGGAATTGTGATCGCGGTTAGCCTCAACGATGAAGATTTCCGGATTTGTGGTAGCTCCGGGTCGGTAAGCTGAGCTTCTGCGATCTTTAGTGATTGGACGTCGCTGCTAATAGAATTAAGGTGACCAGCTTCTGCGATCTTCAGTGATTGGACGTCGCTGGTAATAGAATTAAGGTGACCGCGGGATAGAGCGTCGGCGACAACGTTATCTTGGCCTGAGACGTGTCGGATGTCGATGGTAAACTGCGGAATGAAGTCCAGTTGTCAAATTTCTCGAGCTGAATAGCGGTCGGTGTTTGAAAGCAGAGTCTTACAGAGCGGTTTACGATCAGTTAAAACCGTGAATTCTCGCCCTTCAAGTAAATGGCGGAAATGACGGATGGCGTAATAGATTGCAAGCAATTCTCTGCCAAACGTACTGCAGCGAACATGAGCTGGTTGTAGTCTCCTTAAGAAGAACGATAATGGATACAGTTCTCCATTGCGACTATATTGCAAAGTTGCACCAATCGCTTCGTTAGACGCATCCGTACATACAAATAGTTTGATATCAGGATCGGACGGTAAGTGGTTCAGCAACGTTGCCTCGCTAAGCGCATGTTTAATGCGTTCAAAAGCAGTTTAAGCGGAGTCCGTCATATTTAACGAGCGTTTGTTGTTGCAAAGTAAATCGGTCAATGGTTGAACTAGCTCGACACAGTGAGGAATGAATCGACGGTAGTAATTCACAAGACCAAGGAAACGACGGAGTTGTCGCATTGATTCGGGTGATGGCGGAAACCTTTTGCTATAATAGCCTGACACTTTCAGAATCAACTTGATGTCCAAGAATTTCCAGTGATTCGACGCCAAATACGCATTTATCCGGGTTTACGACCATGCCGTACTTCAACAGTTGTGAAAAGACGCGATGTAAATGTTCAGCGTGTTCAGTGGGCGATTTACTAGTGATGAGTACGTCACCGATGTAAACGGAGCCGAAATCAAGACCCAAGAAAACTTGATCCATGAACCGTTGAAATGTTTGTGCTGAGTTGCGCAGACCGAATGGCATTCGAACGAATTCATAAAGTCCGAAAGGTGTGGTTATGGCTGTTTTGGGCACGCCTTCTGGTTCCACTGGTATCTGGTTGTAGGCACGCACTAATTCAAGCTTGGAAAAGATGGTCTTTCCTTCAAGTGTCAAGGCAAAGTCGTGAATGTGTGGCATAGAAAACCTATCTGGAACAGTAGTTTTGTTCAGTGCTCTATAATCACCACAAGGGCGTCATGCACCATGTCGCTTCTTTTCGACCAAGTGGAGAGGTGACGCCCAAGATGATTTTGATGGACGTATGATGCCCAATTCCATCATATGCTCCAACTCTCGTTTAGCAATGGCCAATTTGTCTGGTGCTAACCGTCTTGGTCGACTGAAGATTCGGGCACCGCGTGTTTCGATATGGTGTCTAACGTCGTGCTTAATCGCATTATTCGGTGAATTTGGGCGGAAAACCTCTGGGAACTGAGACAATAAGCTGCTATATGGTTGTGGAATATTCGGTGGTAATACGCAAATAGACTGTATCGCAATACGGCATTGTTTTCCTAGCATTTTTAACTGTGTCTGGTTGTCGAAAAATTCACGGGACTTCAAATCGACGGACAAGCTGAAGTGGGCAAGGTAATCTGCACCTTATATAGCGCTTCGTACGTCTGCAACGGTAAAGATCCAACGTATGTCACGTCTGAGGCCTAGGTTTAAAGTTGGTGAACGTTGCCCGAACGTGGTGATCTGCGTACCGTTTGCCGCCCGTAATGTCAATGAGGTTTTGTTCTTGCGTTCCTGTGATGTGGGCAGGATTACACTTATCTCAGCACCTGTATCAATGAGAAAACCCGATTTATCCGAACAATCAGTGAAATAAAATAGGCGACTAATGTTGTTGCCAGGTGAAGTCGTCGCCGTTACTGCCGGGCGTTGAAGTTTCCCTGGTTTGTAAAGGTTACAGAATGGCAAGCACTTTCTAGCCTTAGAGCCGAATCGGCGGTGATAATGACATAGACTGTACTCGCGTTTGTAGCGGTCTCGGAATGAACCTCCATTTGAACTGCGCATTTGGCTGCGGCTAAGTCTTGATGGTCGATCGTTGAACATCTTTGTTAGGGCTGAAATCTGTAAGGTCAATTCAGCAACTTGTTGCTTAAGCTCTTGTACTACAGTCTCCACCACGGGCTTTAATGTGACTTCTTGTAGGATAGATGGTGACTTGGTTTTGTACACTGAATGAACTTGGTCTGCAGTTTCTAGTAGATTCTGTAGAAGTTTATCTTTCTTGAGAACCAAAAGAGATTTTTTAAATCTACGGGTAAGTTTTAAAACCATAGTTCACGTAAAACCGACTCATTCTGGGGTTATTTCCCTTGAACGTGCATCATATGTCGTAAGAGCTGAGAAGGGGTTTTGTCACCAATCTCTACTTCTACTAACAATGTATGCCAATTATGCTCATCTGATGGGGCTGTTCTGTTGATCAACGCATTTTTCAGTGTGGTATACGGGTCGGATTTTGGTTTATCATAAATAATATCGGCGACCTCTGTAGCGGCCTCGGTTGGTAAGTGAGCAACAACACAGTTGTACATACTTTTCTGTTTAGTAATGCGTCTTAATTCGAAAATTGCTTCGGATTGAGCAAACCAAAGACGAGGATTGTGCGTACTGAAAGGTGGAAGTGTGAAATTATAAATCTCAGAGCGGTGGGGGGGTCACTTAAGTTATTAGAAGTCATTGCAAAGAATTACAGACTGAAAGTATCAAAATATGTGGAGAATGTGCGAAAAAATAAACTTGGGCTCATCAAAAATATGTAGTGGACCATTCAAGCTAGTATAAAAACACGCAGTACAAAAATAAGCAACCTGACTCACAAACAATTCTTTCGATCCACGCACATATAATCCGCAATCCTTCTTTAGTAATTCCTTGTTATTCTTGTAATGACTTCAATATTTCTACTCGAGATGTTACGCTCCCGAGACGAAATTCTCAAAAACCCAGATCAACGATGAACGCGGGTAACGCACCCAACAGAAGTGTACTGTGATTAAGTGATGAGTTCATTATGTACAAAATCGGTGAAAAGTGAGTGATAACGTTAACAGGAAATCGAAAAATCAATAGTACTATCGATCGTCTGAGCGAAACGATATTGTCAGAACAAATTGAACTGAAGATATCGAAAACTGTACAATATTTTTTTAATAGAAAAATTGTTATGTGAAATTAGATTTGTACAATCTCGACGAAGATGAGTAGATAATCAATTTTTGATTCAAAATTAAATATGAAATCCTAATCACAATATTACATAGACCTGATAAATTTTATTGAGAACAAAAAATTTATGTTTTGGAAAATACTGAAATTCAGCGGCTCGAGTTTAGGAAAATAGTTTGCTTATATGATTATTCAAGTTTTCTCACATTTGTTCCGAATTTAGCTATCTCTATCAAATCAACATTGGTTTCCTTATAATTAATGTTAATGGCATTTGTTCTACGCATCCGCTCAGAGTAACATTTAGTTTGAATCAATGTACCACGGTTGTATTCGCAAAATATAATAATAATAATATAGAATAGGTCCTGGCAATGTTGGTACATGATGGTTTTGAGAAATAGTTGAATGCTAACAAAAATTATTTTTGTTCGTGAAGAGTGAAATGTGTACAAGTGTGTCGACTATTTATGAGCTTAAATTCTTTGGTTATATATTTTTATTCCTCATTCTTTTAAACTTAGGAACCAAACGTTCTAGTAAATGCTACACCAAATTGAATAACTGAATAAATAATTTTATCAATAATTACCAAAGTGATTGTACAATCAGATTCTAGTATGTACAATTGCAATTACATTTTTAATGTCACTACTGTAGCGGGCTTTTGTAGAAGATTCGATGCGATTCGCTTCGTCAGTTTTGTTTACGTGGATGTTAACAAGGTAATCTTGAAGCTAATTATTAAGGAGCCAACTGAATGCTCAATATGAAAGTTGTAACAATAAATTTACAATTAGTACCCAGGTATGCCATGATCATATATTTCTTCCCAGCGAAATATCTAGGTTGAAATGTTTCCTTAACTTTTCCCCAGTTAGGAATGAACATAGATGCTTTTTAACATCATGTAAAAATGATTTGAGTCTCATATTTTTCGGGAAAAGATTCCAGAGTTTAGCATACTTATTCCGGTAAAAGTTTTACCTTACTTTCATAGGGAATGTTGACAGTTCCACTTTGTTATCTTGATTTTTTAAATAAAACCCAGAATCTTGTGAGAAGCGAATAGTGGAATTTGTATCCACATTATCAGAATATATTATTCTAAAAAACAGTATTAGATTTTGTCTAATTCTACGGAGCCATAATATTTCTAGGATGAGCATCTTACACTTATCTTTATATGAATGATTTGGTAAAAGCACGTTATTCTTTTCAAAACAATGTTTTCGGAATTTTATGCTGCTATATTTTTATTACAATTATCCATAATTAATTAGACCTGGATATTGTCGTTGATAATTCCACATCAACATCTATACCCCGAGCCTCAGCTTCTGATGATATACCATTTTCAGGTAGCATCCCCTTTATAGCTAAACCTAATTGAAACATTGATACCACAACTCCTCCCCGTGAATGCAATTTCACCACTGTTAAAACGGTCACTGCAAATGTACGCCCCGCAGCTCGATCGTCATGTGAATCTACTAAAAAACTCGTGCTTCTTGTATTCAAAGCAAATTCGCCGCTACTTCGAGGTGGACCACACATCAATAGTATGCATGGGGCCAAGCGAAACTTAGATGAATATAAACCACCCCATGGTTTTTATACTTATCACCCCGTCCATAGACACTTCCCGGTCACATCTGACCAATTTGGCCCAATTATTCCTTTCCATAGTCCTTCATTTCCTAAGCATTCACGTCCCCACTATCCTACTTCAAGACCCTACCATTTTCCACTTCAATACGCTTCAGGTACCCTAGATCAGCGTCCCTTCATGAACGGGAACCCGTTTAATACCTACCCAAAACCTTTTCAAACCAGGTATATACCGATGCAAAATTTTCCTCAGCAAAATTTTCCTCTTCATTACCAAATCTTTACTCAAATTAACACCATCAATTTCAGACCACTCATGTAAATCACTTTCGGTTACACATGTTAAGTATCCTAAAATTAATCTTTTATTATTTAATGCACGGTCGATTATCTCTAATCTTCCTACCGTTCAACATTTCTTGATCTCAAACCCGTACGAAATAGTTCTCATCACAGAGACGTGGACATCTCATGACGTTTTCAACGTTTCACTTGAAGTAGCCAACTATTTCATGTTTTGTGAGGACCGCACCCACACCCGTGGTGGTGTTCTCATTTATGTTAATACAGATTTTCCGGCAGAAATATACAGTTCTCATTTGTCACAAGATCTAGATGACTCAATTTGGATCACTATACCCTCTCTTGATGCTCTTATAGGGTGCATCTATAACCCACCATCTACTTCCACACGCATTATTGATAAGCTTTTAAATGTCTTCAATGAGGCATCCATTGCCCCTCTCAGCAATAAAATTATTGCTGGGAAGTTCAACATGCCATGCATCAGCTGGAAAAACTTCCACATTTCGGATAAATTTTCAGCATTCGCTAAAACGATTAATCTTTTAGGTTTCACACAATCTGTGAGTAAGCCTACAAGACTATCCAGCATTTTAGACCTGATCTTCACTCTAGGTACTGATCCCAGCAACGTTGAAATGTTAGCTCCACTACCCAGTTGCGACCACAATATGGTCACTTGCGTTCTGCTCCTTTTTCGGAAGCCGGCATATATTCACAATGATGAGATCTCTTAATAGGTTGTATTTATTATCCACCGTCTTTAACCATCTCTAAGATGGATTCCTTCATTATTGCGTTTATAGAAGCATCTCTCCACCACACGAAATATAAGCTTATTGCTGGTGACTTCAACATGCCAAAATTAATCTGGCACGATCCTGAACATCACAGCTGCTATACACCTTTCACTAGAACGACTGACTTACTAGGATATAAGCAATTTATTGACCAACCTATAAGAAATGACAATATCTTAGACCTAGTCTTCACTCTGAACCTTATTCCAGCTAACCTGAAGGTAATTACATCTTTCCTTAGCACTGACCTTAGAATATTATCATTCCAAATATTATGCGCCACAGCTTCTCTCAATTCTTTGCAGCCATCTGATAATAAGCATACCTACAACTACATTAACTGGAATCTACTGTCAGAATTCATTAGAACAGAAGACTGGAGCCGATTCTTTCTCTCTAGTGATTTCACTACAGTCTCTTCAACATTTCATTCGCAATTGAAGGGGTTACTTATGAAGGCATCATTAAGCTCATTAGGCACACAAAATTAACGAAAGCCCAGAAAATAGAAAAGAAAAATGATGAAACTACATTCTGTTGCTGTAAAACACATGACATTATCGCCCTTCTTCGTTCTTATGAACTATCAAGAAGTCACAGATATGCTTTAGATAACACGCTCAGAGCCGACGAAAACAAAGCTCTTATAAGTCAGGATAAGCCGAAATCACTAAGTAAACTTTTCAAGTTAAGATCATCCAACTCACCCAGCAACACAGATTTCTTTATCAAATATTGTAGTTCATCCGCAGTTGAAACAATTATTAGTTCACCTGATGCTATCTGTGAAGAATTCCTTCTGTAATTTAACTCTACCTACAGCAATTCAAACTACGTTTACACAACCAGTCATCTTCCTTCGCCGAATACACTAAATACTTTGAGTATAAACCTGAGTGACATAAATACATTATGTCAGCAATCAACTGTCAGTCTTAAACCTGACACAGCAGGCATAACTCCCCCCGTATGCAAAATGGGTGGTAAAGACTTTCAACGTCTCTTGCTTAACCCATTCAACGCATCTATTAAATTTGGTACTTTTCCGGCAGAATGGAAACACTCAATTATTATACCTAGATACAAATCTGGCTCGAAACACTTAGTTACTTACTTCCGACCAATAAACCATACAGCCTTCTTATCAAGATTATTTGAAAAAATTGTAAAGAAAGCTATACTAGAATACCTGACACCTAGTTCCTTTTCAAAAAATCCTGCATTACTTGCCAGTTAGAATACTTAGACTGCATCACAAGTTCAATTGAAATTGGCTTTTCAGTTATAGTTGTCTTCCTTGATATAACTAAAGCTTTCGACACAGTACCGCATAACCTATTACTATCTAAGCTAAGTTCATTTGGTATAGGTGGCAATCTTCATTCTTGGCTCACTTCTTTTCTTACAGATCGCACATACTGTGTTGAGGTTAATGGTCACAGATCGCGCACCTTGCCGATTCCAAGTGGCGTGATACAAGGCAGTGTTTTAGGTCCATTACTTTTTCTCCTATACATAAATGATGTACATACAGTCGTTTCTCATAGTAAACTATTCTTTTTCGCAAACGACATGGAAGTAGTACAGTGAAACCCGGGTACAACGAATCGCTGGGGAGAGAGTAAAATTTTCGTTATAAGCGGAGTTCGTTTTAAGTAAACCGCATTGTCAGGCATGTAATTTTACCGCCGTTTTTCTGCACACGTGTAAACAAGTGAAGAATAACTTACTTTTGTGTCTTTCTGCATGAGTGTAATCCATTTGATGATTAGATGATGCCACAGCACACAGATCACAACATTAAATCCAAGTTCATGTTATTATTGGAAATATATTATAAAACGAAGTAGTAAAATAATGTTGCACACACACTGACAGTCGAATCTCACGTTTTCCTGAAGTAGCTGGCGATACTCTTTTTTAAACAAAAGAGTTTTGACTTCGCCACTGCCTCGATCTCTCTCTCCAAAAACTCAAGTTCTCTTCAAACGTCTCTTCCTTCTATAATAAAAATCTCCTGCAGAGATCAAGAGCACTTCTGGCAACTTTCACAGACGGAGCTTCCAGTCACAGACAATTCACGTGATTTTCTTGTGCGTGCGTGCGAGTCAGTTAGCACACTGTAGGCCAGGCTGCCTGTGTCTCGCAAAGCTGTTTAAGTTCTATTCCTAACGTACTGCAGGCCACTCTTGACGGCGCGTTGTGTGTTGAAGGCAAGACAGAGCGAGTTCGTTGTGTGCATGAACTTTATTGAACAAACATAGTTGTCGGGAACGTGTACAGTATTCGTAATAGGCGAGATTCGTAACGATTAGATTCGTTGAACGAATGTTTTAAATAGGCTTACAAAAGAAGGAATTTATTTGGGAAATCATTGTGTTCGTTCGAAGCGAGAATTCGTTGTAAGCGAGTTCGTTGTAGGTGGGTTCCACTGTAATTTCCTTCCCATCATCTGAAACACAAACTTACATTACCAGACTAAACAAAGATTTGGATGCCTTATCCAATTTGGGAAAAATTAATGGTCTCTCATTCTCTGTAGAAAAATCTAAGTTCATGCCTTTAAGATGTACAATTCTTGAAAACTCAATCCTTCTTAATAGTAATCCTATTCAAATTATCGATTGCACACGTGATCTTGGGTTCAAATATTCAGCATAGCGTAGATTCAACGAGCATATACATCACGTGATCTCAAAGACAAAGCGGAGTGTTAATATGATTCATAAGTTCTTTACTCTCCCACACTGTAAGTTAGAACTTTATAAACTTTTCACCATACCCCTCTTTGATTACTGTAATATAATATATAGCAGTTTAAATAAAACCGATACCATCCTTTTGAAAAAAGTACAACGTTCTTTTACCAAATCAATCACCTGATATAGCTCGAATCAATCATATAGAGAAAGATGTAAGCAGCTCAAGCTAGAACCACTATGGTTCCGTGGAATTAGACACAACTTAATACTGTTCTTTAGAATAATATCCTCTGATAGTATAGATATAAATTCGTCTATTCGCTTCCGACAAGGTTCTAGATATAATTTAAGAAATCAAGATAACCTAGTTGAATTACCTAGATCCTGTACGAAAGTGAGAAGTAACTTCTACCTAAATAAATACTCTAAACTCTGGAATATTCTTCCGAAAAACATAAGACTTTGTACCTCACTATGTGATTTTAAATCACATCTGAATTCATTTCTCACAGTTGAAAAATTAATGAAACTTCTCAACCTAGATGTCTCATTAGATGAACTATACAATCATGGCATTGCTGGATATTACCAGTGATATCAGTTTTTTAACTTTCATAATGAACATTTACTCGGTCTCTTAGTATTTATTTTCCAGATTACCTCTTTACATCCATGTGAAGAATTCCGGCTCACAAACGAAGCAAAACTGCGACACCGAATCTTCAACGAATACCCACAAAAAGACTTTCTCGATTCAAAACATATATTCGACAATAACAATGTGTTCCAAATGAACATTTTTAAAGATTCTGACTCTTCCAGATTCCTCACATCTTCGATGTTCCGGTCCATCGTTCTTTAATATTCTTCGTGTCATTTTTCCTCTCACCCGATTTTCCTTTCATACATTAACTCCTCATATATTGAATTTCTATAAAACTTATTGATTATCATTCACGTTAACCATTTTAACGAACGAAAATTCTTAGCACGTATGACCTTGAAAATATTAATAATTATTGTCCATTTTTTATGCTTCATGTATACAAACAACTTTGATAATTATCTATCATGCTTAGCATGCCTTGGAATTCCAAGAATAAAATATTAATTTATATTTATATTTAAAATTTATATCAACTGGACTAAGTTTTCGAATTTTCTCAGAGACAACGACTGGACTGAATTTTTTCTTTCTTCAAACTTTAATCGTATTTCTTCGATTTTCCATGATAACCTCTTAGCATGCCTTCGGAGTTCGTCTACCTCTCATATTAAAAGAAGTAAACATGACCCCGTAAACCTTCTCGAATAAAAGATTGCTCGTCTCTCTACTGCGAATCATAAGTTTGACTTCTTCTCTGTTATACGCCGACATGAGCTATGTAACTCTCTCCCAGGTATTAAAATTCGCCTTCTAGAGCGTCAAGAAAGAAATGCTTTAAGCAGTGACTCAAAGACTAAGTCCTTGAATTGTTTTACGAAGAATAGATGTATCTCATTAAAACGTGACATTTCTTCAATTATTTATCAAAAAGATAATAAGGATGTAGTCACTACTGACCCGCACACAATAAGTCAGGCTTTCTCTTCATTCTCCATCAGCTTATTTAATAATAACATTTACCATCCACCGGCAGACAGTAACGTTCCCTTAAATACTATTGACTCCTTTACTTTGACTTTAAAAGAAGTAAAAGATATCTCCCTTCAAATTAAAATTTCTTACAAGCCCGATGGTGTAGGTTCTATATCAGCCATCTTACACAACAGCAGTGAAGATTTTTCCTTACTCCTATTGAACCTTTTTAATATTTCTCTCAAATCCGGAATCTTTCCAACTCATTGGAAACACTCGGTTATTATCCCTCGTTTATAATCTGATAATTCGAACCTCGTTACGAATTATCGCCCTATTAATCACACTGCTATTCTCTTTACATTATTTGAAAAGTTAATTAAGGAATCTTTGTTGGACTACCTTGGCCCAGATGCGTTCTCCCCAGTCCAACATGGTTTCCTAAACCAAACATCTTGTGCAACCTGCCAGTTATAATATTTAGATCAAATAACCAGTTCACTAGACCAAGGATTATCAGTCAGCAAGGCTTTTGATCGGGTTCCACATACTCTACTCCTTTTGAAGTTGTCGTATTTAGGTATTCATGGGCCTTTATTAAGCTGGTTTCATTCTTTTCTGTCTGATCGCACCTTTTCAGTTAACGTTGACGGTGTTACTTCACCTTATCAGCCGATTCCAAGTGGCGTAATTCAGGGCAGCGTTCTAGGCCCCCTTCTTTTTCTCATCTATGTTAATGATCTGCAAAGTGTTGTGAACCACTCTGAACTGTTTATCTTCGCTGATGACATAAAATTCGTCCTATCATTTCCACCTAGTGAAATGCCACAAACTCTGATATCCCTTAACACTGATCTTGCATCGCTATCAAGCTGGGGCGCACAATGGGAATTAGAATTTTCGGCTCCTAATACACACTATATGGGATTACGCTGCTTAATCCCCCGTGACACACTTACATTAAATGGCTCAACCATAACTCCTTCTGCAGAAGTTAGGGATCTCGGATTTAGGTATTTCTCTTCTCTGAACTTCAATGAGCAAGCAAGACATCTCCTCACGAGAGCACGACAAAAATTTGGTTTAATTGACCATAAATTCCTCTTACGTGAAAGTAAAATTGCACTATATAAAATGAAGGTCCCGCCAATTCTTGATTATTGTAATATCATATCACATGGGGAGGCGTGATTCTTTTCTCTTAGAGAGACTTCAACGTACTTTCACCAAAATAACTTTGGGCTATTCTAACCCTTTGCCTTATCATGAAAGGTGTAATTTGCAGAGTGTCGAACCACTATGGCTACGCAGAATTCGTCTGAATCTGCTTCTCTTCTTCCGAATCATTACTCAACAGCGAGTTAAGTTTCAGTCTGGAATGCGCTTTCGCGATTATATTCAATATGATCTGCGTAATCGAACAAGGCTATTGAATATCCCTTTGTCTCGTGCTAAAGTTAGACGTAACTTCTTTCTAATTAGATATGCACAACTTTGGAATTCTCTTCCTCTACATTTCCGTATGTGCACATCTACAGGAAAATTTAAAACGCTTGTAAAAACTCTCACCGTTCACTCATTTCCAGTTGAAACGTACAGTATCAACCATTTTACTCATCAAGAAGTTTATTTTCAGTGGAGGTGGCCCACTATCTTCTTAATTCGCGCGAAGAAGGCAGTCTGAAAGTTTCAACGATGACGGCTTTTTCGAAACGAAAAGTATCAGCCAGAAAACTCAATTGCCTGAAGTCATGCTAAGTTCGCTCGTTAGCCTGCCGGATCTGGAACCCGAGAATAATGAGATTGTGGTTTTATGTCTTTCTCATATCGCCTGTATTATTCCTTCTTACGCACCATTGAATATTAGCATGAATACGATTATTCAGTTCATTATTAAACTGAAGTAGGTAAGAATTTAGTAGAACGTTTACCAGGTCACGCTAATTTTACAAGATAATCCTCAACAGTCTGAGTTTATCCAGATTACGTGAATCAGGCCGTCTGATTCAACTAATCAATGCTAACGGCACTAATATTTTAACTTTCATAATTCCACAGAGTAATTTAAATTTTCCTTCATCGTATTTTTACGGTCTTTCAGGCTCAAAAACGTCAGTACAAGTGCCATTTAAAGAGGGTTGTGGAAATTGTTTTCGTTTCTCCGAAGCATTATCCGTTTGGAATCAATTGGTTGTTCAACGGCTCACTTTTCGTTAGCGGGTTTTTTGAAATTCGGTTCAGACCCTACCAAAACAATCAAATTATGAGAACAGCTCAGATGTTCTGAATACCTAAATCAAATGTCTTCATGTTAATCATTTTATTTTTTTCCTTGCTGCATCCATAAAACCAAATATGGAACACGATCTTCACGCTAAAGTTTAGGCTTTAGTTTTCTAATCAATCAGTCATTCAACATCCCTTCCATTCTCTGTATGCTGTCTTCTAAATTTAGCATACCTATATTATTCTCAGTATGTTAGCTCGCAGTCCTCTTTGTTCAGTTTTTGTTCAATTCTGCATAAATGTTAAATATAGCATACTCATCGTATTTCTTCTCTATTGACAATTGCAATAGCTTCAGCAGTCAATTCATTTGAATTTTATCGTGACAAATAAAACAGCTAGTTTGTCGGGAATTGTGACTTACCCGTTTCCGACAAATTTAACACACGCGAACGTCATCGTTTGGCTTCGCTTGTATGATTATGAGGCCGGTGTTAAAAGGTAATCAATCAATCTGTGTGGTAAATGTGTATGCGCGCATTGGCTCGTATGAGGCGAAGTCTAGTCCGAAGCTGATTAAAAGTTGCTGAAAGTGGGTGAGTAAATAATCTTGCCACAGAAAATGTGGATGACAAAACACAGAGTTCATCATGGACTCATCGAATTTAGAAGCCAAATCCTCAACAGATTCCGAGCGTCTAATTTCTTCAGTTAAAATGTCCAAATGGAAGCAAATTCTAACCGAGAATAAAATACGGAGAATATCCAATTGAGAATTCGGAATGCTTGAAACGTTTAAATGTTTTCGTGTTCAAGTAAGTCCATTGGGCTTTACCAAGTGTTTGAGGGATGGTTTTCAGTATGCAAGGTTTTGAATGACAAAAGGTTACTCATAATCTGTCGTTGGGTAAAATCGGGTAGATTTAGTTTTAAAATTCGCTCTTTGAAAGGTTAATTTCTGTAACAGAAGACAAGCTTTGTCGCACGATGATAAATCTTGTCAAGTAGATCGATATCCATTCTCAACCGTGGAACATACGTATTAATTGACCTGGGAAAAGTTTCAAGTGTAAAAATCATGAATATCCTTGCTAGAAGACTAAAGATACACAAGATTTATTGTAAACATCCAGGCAATGATATCCAGGCTTCAGGTCAAACAATGCACAGATACCGAGATCTTTTAGTGCGGCGGTCCAGACGAGATCTCGGGTGCCAAGCTGATACGTGTGGTGCAGTGATTATTTAAGATGTAGCATTTAACATTTCGCAGGGTTAAATGATAACTCATTTTCTGGGACCAACGAAATAAAGTGCATAGTTCCCGTTGTAATGTCATAAGTCATTAACAGTCGTGACACGTTTCCATTTTTTAATATAATCAGCGAACAGTATCAAGTTACTTCTAATACCATCGACTATATCGTTCATATTCATCAATAATAGAAAAGTTCTTAGCACCAAGCCCTAAAGAACTCCATTTGTGACGTTTATTCTTGTAGAGATGGTTTTGCCAACGTAAACTTGGACATGTCAATCAGTTAGATAGTCCCTTACATAATTCAGGAACATTCCTGTTTTTTAGAATACCATGGTTGACTCTATCGAAACCTTTAGAAATATCGATGTAGCAAGCAATTACAGCATCACCTGTGCCTAGTGCTTTGGTCCAATCTTCTTGCGCTGTAAGATGGTAAGATAATCATCAACGTTATTTTCGAAAACCACATTGTGCTGCAGTAAAATATACTAGATTTCAAATTGTTCTTTTATGTAAGCAGTTACGTTGCGTTCCGTTAATTTGAAGATATCCGGAAGTAGCGTTACCGGTCTTTAGTTTACTGTGTTCGAACGACTGCCGCTTATATAAATAGGAGTTATCATCCCTGCTTCTAAATGCGGTGGTATTTTTCTTTCATGTAGGCTGGGATTTAATAAGCGTGTGGAAGTAGCAGTCAACGCAATGAGACACCTGCGAAATATGGTAAGGGTAATTTTGTATGAACCAGGTGACTTCTTTTCGTTTAGTAGACAAACTTCCCACCCAACCATTTATTGATTGACAGTCATCTCACTTATTAATTCTAAACGTGGGGAAGTTTGTGAAACGGATATGGGATACAAGGCTTACTATTGAAAAAAATTGAATGAGTCGTCGCTAAAGCATCGTCGGTATCTTGTGACGAGTGAGTTAAAACATTAGGGGTTTGTTCAGAGAATACGCCTGGTTTGATTCTTGATCGCTCATTAACAATCTTGTAGTGAAACATAGGATTATTTCCATTCTCTTAAGCACTAATATATTATATTTTTTATAAACAAAACCGATAGCAGAATTTTGGAAAACGTGCAACGTGCTCATACAAAATTTATTATAGAATATAGCTGGGAACAATTTTATCGTCAAAGATATGATCACAAGCGAGGATGAATGTGGTTACAAGAAATAAGATACAATCTAATGTACTTTTTCAGAATATTGTAAGCAGATAACAATATAATTTTCAGTATTCGAATCCTGTAAGATTATAATTTTACTTTAAGAAATCAAGACATCTTGTGGAACAACCGAAAATCTATACAAAATTACGAAGAAAAGTTAATTGTAATAATGAAGCCAAATTTGGAATTTTCATACGTACAAATGTGACTTATCTCATTTTTAAACAATGTGAAAGTACATCTGGCCTCACGCCTCACTAAAGAAATTCTCAAACTAGATAAGGCATCTGAAGTAATTCATAATAATGGCAATCTCAATTACTGAAACCGATTAAAATTTTAAAACATTCGTATAAATGTTCAAGTGGTTTTAATGTACATTTATTCCAGAATTTCATTGGTAAACTTCAAAAGTCTCCCACTACTGAAACAATTATTTATGCACCTGATTTCATTTGTAAAGAATTCCCTTTATATTTAAACTCTAGCTGCGACAAATCAAAATATGTTTATTCAACTGGTAAACTTCTTTCAGCTGATATACCGTATACTTTAAGTATAAACTTAATTGATATAATTTAAGTCTGTTGGCAAACAGCAGAAAGTCATAAGCCTGACATATCAGGCATACCTCCAGGCATTTGCAAAATGGGTGACAAACACATCCAACATCTTTTACTGAACTTATTTATTGCATCTTTCAACTCAGATACGATTTCAGTAGAATTGAAACATACAGTAGTTTCACCCAGATACAAATCTCTTTCGAAAGACTCATCCACAAATTACAGATAGATAAACCACATAACTTTTCTATTGAATTAATTTTAACAAATTATGCAAATTGTTTACTAGAATATCTAATACACCGCAACTTTGAGGCTCACGAAACATCCAAATTTAATATTATTCAGAATATTTATTACGTTACCAACCAACAATTGGGCCGGGTGAAATTGGATCTAAAGTCAAATATTTCCGTAAGATTTTGTAATGGGATATGCTAATAAATCCATCTTGAATCAGATTACATACTCATTGATGCATCGGTTTGGATAATTTCTGATGCTCATGTTTGTGTGCTTTCGAATTTATACTTAATATAATAGAGATAAATTTTGTTATTGTCTCTGATACTTTACCTAGTATAAATGGGCAATGTGGGTATAGTACTAAGAAGGGCGCGATTATATCACGAATATTTGACTGTCGGATTTCCTCCACCATTTCAATAATAAAGCCTAAAAATATGTATTTATAATTCGCAATGTCGTAATAATGCAAAGTAAATCATGCGCACGAGGTAAACACTTAATCATTTAATCCTTTGTAATTAATTGTTAGATTGTTGAATTGCCAATAAATTTTCTTAGTATATATATCCACGTCCGAAAACATGTATGCATTAAATGCGAGGGAATTTTCATTTATCATTTTCATCTTTAGCCTAAATTTCTAATGGAAGTCCCTATGCGCCAATGCAAGCAATTTCAAGATTATTTCGATGAATACGATGAATGCAATTAAATTATATATATTGGAAATATCCTGAACTGTCATTGTTAAGCGATATGAAGTATTTAGACAAACTAATTCGAACCGCGAATAACATACACCAATTATCAGAAAGCAGACGCATGGAAGCATTGGAAGACATGAAGATACTTAAGTAGATTTTCCATTCAGCTACGGTCGACGTTCATTGATTCCATATGATGAAATTTTTACCCGTTACTGTTGAACGCGTGAATCAAGTACAGACTAGAGTTTTCTGTGTTTTTTATACACGATGCACTTCAGCTGACCTCTCACCGTGCTAGCGAAGGAAAACTGCATTTTCTTTTTCCAGCATCGGTTATAACGCGGTGCTCCCTAAATACAATCCGGATAATCTATTGACGTCGTGATCGTCGAACATTTCAAATAGACAACAATAAAAGCGTTTTGGCAGTGGTGAGTGCTTCTCTGCAGCTTTCCACCGAAAAAAATTCTGGACGCTCGATTGGCTTGTCAGCCACATACTGTCCTGTGTAAAGTGAACTGAACTGAACTGACCTGTACAACATGCACTTCAAAAAATTTACAGAATTGGAATCACATTTCACAATTATAAAAATGGTAGATTGGTAAAATAAGATAATTAATAATTACATTCAAACTTCATGTAAAGTTCTGAAGAATAAAAAGTAATGAGTTGCTTTTATTCTAGCATACTTTATTGTAATAAAACTAAAACATTAATGTATGACCTTTAAAGCACCAAAATTGATTACTGTCTGTAAATCCGTTTGATAAAAATTAGCTGTCAGTACTTTCAACTTATGGGAGGTGATCAAGAAACGAGGTAAAATAGTAAAATCAATAATTTTTCAAGTCAAAGCGTTGACGCAGTTTATGATTTGGAGCATGTTGCAACATTTGTTGAAAGTGATCATGAGCTTACACCGGAGGATATTATTGCTGAGGTGGTCAGACTAGATACCAAATCGATTGTCCCCACACGTTCTCGTATTGAATTGAATTCTAAAGGTATAAAAGTTATGAAGGCAGACAAAAATGTAGATAACTCCGCTTTGTTAATCATATTATCAAGGAAATATTTGAAAGCGCTCCTTGGAAAAAGATTTATGACCCCGGTCTAATTATGCCAACCGGAAGGGGTTATGAAAATAAAATTTATCTCATTTTTCGAATAAATTTGGTCGGAGTTGAGTCAATGGGTTATCGAAGCGAACTGCTGATATTTTCAGTAGATTCTGAAAAAGAAGGCAGAATAATCCTGGAAAAGATTTTGAATTATAGTGAGAAAATGAAGTAAGAGCATTTGATTGAAACTTATTCTTAATATGATCTGATTACATGTTCGGTGTTTATACCAATTTATCTGGTTTTTCTCGCCATAAATGATAATATCACTTTGTCCCATTTTTCAAAACACATTTCTACAATTAATGGTTGAAATATTTCATAAATTTATTTTATTTATATTTCATCATTTTTCCGAACAATATTGCACACTATTCAGTATGATTTTTCAACAAATGGTATTCGACACGCTAACATAATATAGTTAAATGATTTTTGTGCCAATTTCTCGTTCCGTGAATAACGTAAACGTTTTCGTAGATACCATTTTGCTGGTGTACCTTGCCATTTTTATATTCTACTACAGGTTTTTGTTCAAATTATCAGCGAGTATAGAGAGAAAAAGGAATGTTTTATTGTGCCTTGTAATAATGGTGAAATTAGTGACAAGTGTTGCTTCTATATTCTATTAGATGAGCACATCACGGTAACAAACAATAATTCCCTATGTATTTGCATACTATACATTAGATATGCATTGGTTGGTGTTTTCAATAATAGTTATTTATGATCACTCAGACTTTGGATTGAAATTGATTAAATGTAGTGGTGCGTACGCTTCCGAATTGATACAACGGCAAAGGGTATTGACACCAAAGCCTTAAAAGTTCGATGCAGTAACAATGGTCGTGTATATATCTTGCCCCACAGCTCTTTTATTAATTTCTCACTGCTACCCGAATACATTAGGAAACGGAAAATTCGGTTGTCTGATAGTTGAAAGATCAGTGAAGCCTGAAACAAAGTCCGACGTTGAAATCACCGTAAAATGTTTCCATTAAACGAATCCGCAGGCAAATTTTTAAATCATAAAATAAATTTGGTATAACATTTTTAACTGAAACCTTATTACTAAATATACCACTTTTATATTCTAATCGAAACTAACGTTGTTACCTCCACTTGATCAAACTTAACAACCCAAAACGTTAAGTTTAATTTGAATGTATTTGGATTCTAATATTTTAACTGTGGGTACATTTCTTTAAAACTATCGAATCTGTGTGTTTTCTGGATGTGTTTCAAATTTCCTTAGATAGAGCAAATTTGTAGGCCATTATTGCAGCTAGGATAAAATCTGGAGGCATATATCCATAACGTACACAAAGTATTTTGTACGCTTCAATTGTTCAGTGAATATCATCTGCTGTTTTGAAGATCGTGTAGACTCAGAAATGTTTTATTCTTAAAATATTTGTAGTAATGCAAATATATATGTTGTGTTTATCGGGTATTTACATTTAAAACATTTTCTCAATTGTTGATTAAGGAACCATATTAAATTATTAATCCTTGTAATAAATATAACGGTACACGGCAAAATAAAATATTTAATAAGTTTGATCAATTTCCTTATTGGTATTGTCATTTTGCAAGATGAAATTAGTTATTTCTTATGCGTAATGTTTATGAAATTCTCTCTTAGATTTCTAGGGTTATTTTACGTGCTCTTATTTAGGGTTTATTGAACAGAAAACAGTAAAATTGAACAACTGTTTATAGTTATCTGTCAATCGATTATCGTTACATATTATACAAGTGGATGCGGTTAAACATTACAGTTGTGCGCATCTTCTAAAGGACATTGGCAGAAATGCGAATCTTTTGCGGGGATTTCAATCGGACGTTCCATATTTGAATCTTGTGACTGTTTTACTTTCTTCGAGTGCCTAATTTTCATTTCCAGCATCCAACAATTTTAGATAGGTATCAACAATAATAAATTACTGCAACACTCTATTATCTCATGCAGTTGGTCATATCTCGAAACCATTATAGCTTTATGCTGGAAATACCAAAGAAATGCATTCAGCTATATGTGCCATAACTTGTGTTATATAATGCTATATGATAAAAATTGTAATCAGCTACGCGTACGCACACAATTCTAACCACTTGCTCGCCGCAACCATTTGAGTTAAACATAAGACAAAAAATGTTATTTATTTTTCCGTGCCTTGAAAACCAATAAGCGAATCATATCGAAAATGGATTTTAACATACTCTGGCTTCGATGTTTATACTTCATCTTTTCATTCAACATAAATATACACTGTGTTAATATAATTGCATAATTTATTAAATACATTCCAAAAATATGGTCTTCAAGATTCTTCCTTAAGTTATAGTGCATAGTACAACACTTGTAACGTTTGATTTTGATTAGATATCTTTATTAATCTGATATTCATATATGGTGGAAATATAGCGAGCTCTTATACATGCACTAGTGTTTTTGTGTTTGGTTTTCCTTTTTGTTTTGATATTCGCTCTAATAATTCGAGGGTACATGTAAAGTGGGCTAACAACATTTCTTGAGTTAAAAGGGGTTTCGTGCGCAGGAAACCTTATGCTCACGTGGCTGTTAAAGTTTTATTTATAATTTAAATAGAAGGATTCATCGATAAACTTTGCCGATGGTCCTTTCTCTGCCATTTTTCCATACCAACAACTCTAAAATTAAATCGAGTCTCAGACTAACCTTCATGCAATGCAATGCACCATCTGCAGTTTTCATGTTAATTTCATTTGTAATCACCTAATATTTGGAAAACAGAAACATTTTAAACATAAAACGCCACACACTCGGACCAGCAAATACCAGTGAACATGCAGTAGTCTGCTGCTCACGCCGCTCAATTCTCTGATCACTACTATTCGTTGTGAAATGAATACCATTCAGTAGAATCCACAAATTGCTCGAAAAAGGAAATATTAGGTTAAAGTTTGTATTGTCATGCTCATCTTCAACAACCTTATGACAATATTTTACATGTTAGAAATAGATAGCTAAAGTCAGAATACAAGCTTCTCAATTTTTTTCAGTAATTTTTATAGGAAAGTTCGTATGATTTTCTCCATCCGAGGGCTATCATAGCAACTGAATCAAATACCATTAAGTAATCATATCAAATGATGATTAATGAATGCACTACCACATCAGCCAATATCCGTATATATTCAAAAAAGTAATTCAATCTCATGATTTGTCTTAAACCTCGAGTAATAATGAAGCATATTTATCTCACTTCCCTAGACGCCTGTTCAGCACAATTTTGTAATCCATCATTCGTTTTGCCATTATTGAAAATTTTTGCACATATCGGAATTAATATAATGGAATACATCATGATTAAAAGTATTGGTAAATAAGATCCTCTCTGAACGCTGACTTTTTAAATTATTACCAAGCACTTAGATCTCAATGAATTGTATGTAATCAATCTTTACTTGCCACCACAGACTTAAACAACTTAGCAAACTTTAAATTAGACACCATTGTACCAAATGAGAATAGCACGCTCAACCGTGATGTTCATTGAAACTTGCATGCAAATTGCACGTGAGTCGAACGGATGAAATTGACTCAATGGCTCAATGCAAACTTAGGGACACCTTGGCAGTCGCAATGGAGCGATACGGTATTCATCAATGTTGGTCAAACAAACCAAACATTGTGATGGCTTGAGATGAACCAGTTGGCACGAATAAGATTGACATATTTGATCCAAGTGACCCCCGGTACAAACCATGTTGAGAACATTGTTGTGGTAACGGGATTTACATATATGAAATAAGCACGTGTGCGTATTAAACACATTTGACCAATTAAAATACTTTTGTTTTAAGAACGTGATTGACGTTTGAAATGTTGACATCAGAGATGATTCAGGATGCCATCGACAAATTGATATGAAACGCTGCAGATAACGTAGTTAATGTTGCACCGAGTGCCCTTGAAGCTCGCGCAAACGAAATAATTTACATTTGGACAGGAGAAGCACATTTTAGTCTCGATTGTTCCGACGTAATGCTTCCTATTTTACAATCGATTACGGTTGTCATTTTGAGATCATTTTAGAAGCCAGCTGACGTTACTGAGGAAAATAACAAAGTTACTGATTTAGGAGACAAGAAATGACATGCAACGTGTGAACGATGCTGACACCAAAAGAAAATGCGAACACATTACGAATGTTTATGATATACGACTAAAACGCTATAACAAAACGTAAGATATCGACATAATCTAAGTTGATAATGAAGCATTCAACAGCGGTAACAACGTTACGCAACAAAGCAATATGAAACCTCAAAATCCTGTTATTTCTGACCAGATTATTGGACATCGAAGGTTGGTCAGAATTCATTGACTTCTTTCAATCTTTTAACGCTGTTGGCAAATCGTTGATAATTTACTCACATCTTTCAAACTTTGAAAGCTGATGGAAAAATCTTATACTTATTACTCGGTAAACAATTATAATGCACCAACTAGGTAATTAGATAAATATGTAATAGAAAAATTACTGTTATATTTCCTGGTTGATGAAATTTATTGATCTGGTTCGGCAGAAATCTTAAAATAAAAGTAGGCGATATTTAAACAATTCGAACCATCCGTCGTATAAAGGTATTTACTTCACGTAGACATTTTTGCTACAAACTGACTTCTGTCAAGTGTAAGAAAGGTTGTTTTCGATATTAACTAATCTCTCCGTGTAGGTGTCGATCACTATTTACTAATGCTAGATGCTTAAGTCAAATGAGACTTATCTTTTTCTTACTAAGTTGTTAGGCCCTATAGCACACTATGAGAAAGTAGGGTTTGACACTTTTGCTGCTAATGCACACCAAAGTTTTGGGCCGAACCATCTACCTTTTGCTTCAACGCTTCATACATAACCACTGTGCCAAAAAACACTCTAGCACTTTGCATGTGAAAGCTTTTTAAATTTCATTAGCTCATCAATTTCAATTCATTTATTTTCGTTGTAAATTGTTATTATGCTAATGACTGACATCATTACAATGAGAAACATTACCTGCATTGAACTCGATGGGCCATTAATCATTGCATAATCGAAGCCTGAATCTTGTACCACTCGATTAATTAGACTGATGACACTGACCTGAACTTTCTTCGTTCAATTAGATTGATTTGCTTGAGGAGAACATTACGTATTACGACTTGTCTAACGCGGGTGAAAGTTGTTGTGTTCAAAGTGCACACTTCCGTTTAACGTTATTAACCGATACCTAATTCTTCTAGTGATTTTAATGCACAGGTTGTTTAGCCAGTCATGGTCGATGTGATTAAAATTCAGATTGACGAAACATTAACGCATTTACTAATTCAATTCAATTCAATGTTAATGGTCTAAAAAGCATATAGCTTTACAAAAAACTACAGAATAATATGACAACAACGAATAATATAACAAGCAAAAATGGGATTACATTGCTTACTGAGCAGTTCAAGAATCAAGTAAATATCCAAAGGTCAGAAATTGTTTTCAATTGGTGGGATAACAAATGTAGGTGTATGGTGTTAAGATGTATAGTTTTCTTCGATGCACGGGTTTAGGGTCAAATAGGCATCAAGACTTCTCTTGAAAGTTTGCTGGTTTGGTGAGTTTACAACATTGTCTGGCAGATTGTTCCAAGTAAAACAAACTCGCACGGCAAAAAATGTCCAGATTTCTAACAATTACTGGTTTCATGCTTTTGGCGTTTATCACGTAGAGTAAACAACGTGCATCGAATAATTTTATAGACTGAAAATGAAAAAAAACGATGAAGCCTATTTCAAAAATACCTAGAGCAAATGATCACACAAACACCGTTTTCTGGGTTGAACAATGAACTTTTAGGATTGGTCATTTTTGTTATTCTGGTATTAGTCCATTTATAATTGGCGGTGTTGGTTCGCTTATGTGTTCAGCTGGTTGAAAATCACAAAATTCTTGAACGTCTTCAATATATTTCGGAGTGATCAAAGCGTTTCAAATCCATTCCACAAACCATACCGTTTTGCAAGCCTACGTATTCTGAGATATCAGGAATTGCTCCAGTATTTAGCTCAATGGAATTTTGAGAACCACGTTTTTAAAGGGTTCTTGAAAGTTGTTTTTTTACAAGATTCACCTGCAAAATATCAACGAAGCCCTGTGTGTGACTGACATTTATTTATAACTATTCAAGCCACGTTAGAAATCTAAGCATTCATTATTGAATACATCACAAGTTAAATGAATCAGCTTGTCAATCATCGCGGGAGGCCGTTTATATTAATTAGAATATAGTATTACTTTTAGAACTGGTTGCCGTTAATTATTGGCATTCACTTTTTAATATACGGGGTACTTAACAAACAGTTCCGAGTTATTTCAATTTGCATTTTTTCAAATGTAAGTGTTGCAATCAATATCATACGATAAACATACACACATAACCCTCCAGTGTAAAATGTGCTCTTATTTGTTTAGCACCGTACCTATGTTGAATAATCAAGCATTCTATTTCCGGAAACGGTTGGTACTGAGATAAAATATCACGTTGCTCGAACGATGAACAGCGCGATAGCTCACTGATGATTATAGTGCTTGAATAATCGCTGTAAATGGTTTGCGAGGGAGGCAATTATAAAGAGCTACATAGTTATATTCATAAATCTAACTTAAGTCAGACCTTTAGCTCGGCAAACGCTGGAGAAGAAATCGTGTGCAAAGCAATAGAAAGCATGGTTCAAACGGCGAGTTTATTTGCATCTGCCTCGGCGAGTCATTTAACTTCAATTTGCATGCATATTGCGGAAATGTTCCGAAATTGATGCCAACAACACTTATACGGTATCACGGGTGGTAATTTTCTGTGCGTGTATAGATTTTTTCAAAAATAAATATTACCAAAGTATCCTAGATCGTACCTGTAAGGTCTACAAGAAAATCGATATAATATTTGCGGACTTAAAATTACCAAATGCAAATGATATATCGATTCACGGACATCTATTCGCGGAATTTTGGGATCTTTAGGATCTTAAATAACGTATCGTTACATTATTCGAGAAATGGACTCATCATATTATATCAAAATGCCCACTGTATACAGATTAAAATGTTAAAGCGTTGCTTACCATTTTTCTATTATTTCTATTTACGCGGATGCTTCTAGTACTGTCTTTACTCGATGAGCGCCAAACTGGTCGTGAAACGTGTAATGGAATAGTGTGCAAACACGCATATTTTATTTAGTTGCTAATTTCATTAATTCGAAACATTACATCTGATATTCTATTAGGCAGCTTGAATGTTTTCTCTACCCATCGACACTAGGCAGTTGACATTTATGTTTAGTTAAATATCCAGCTAGATCACCGACGACGATTTGAATATTATTTTCTAACCAACAGAATAGTGGGTGACATCCCTGTACGTTCTATTTGAGTTTCTTGCTAGTTAGTTCTCATTAGTTCTCGTAAATAATCAATATAATTATATAAAACGGCACAAGGAGTTTTCAACTAAGCTTTTTCTTAATTCTTGTACTTGATTAAATGGTAAGACCCAAAGGTACTACCTAGTTTTCAATAATAATATATTGTCTTGAACTGTTCAATTTTACATTCATTACAAAAAATGTTCAATTTCGCTGACAAATGTCAGAAATTAAAACAATTACAGTGATAAATTATTCCGATTCATAGCAGAATATATCTTTCAGCAAAACAATTCTCTATTATTATAATTTTTCCTTGAGTACTCATCACTCTTTTCTACTCGTTGTCCTCCCAGAGAACCTGATCGGATGAGTGTTTCTAGTTTGGGCACAATCAAAGTAGCGCATCACACGTTTGAAAAGCCTCAAAGAGAATCATATAATAAAGTGAGTTTACTACTTTGATCACTGTTTCAAGTCTCATTGAACCTAATCTTATCGTATCCAAATGATGACGGCAAACAATCCAAAACCGGTTGTCGAATGCAAATGCTGGAGACGCGAGGAACACAATTCAATGAGTTTCGATGGGTTTTGCAATTTGGTGTCACTTCTACCCAATGTTATGCTAGTTGAAACCATAGTCATAAACGTATTTGTTTCAATTCTATTTCAAATGTACTTTCAAACACGAAACTGCGAGATCATTGATTGGAAAATCTAATTGTCGTCTGTAAGAGTTAAGAGAATCGAGCCTTTAGCATAGTAATACATAATTAAAGTTTGCTAATCACCATTCATTTAACCTCTATCTCGAATGCGTTTCATTCCCAATGTCAAACAATAAACTATTGTTAATTAATATTAAATAGGATTCATAACATTGTTAAATCGACCTATCATATCGGTAGCTTTTGATGTGATGTTACGTAGCTTTTAAACTCTGATTTCGTATGTTGTACTACAAATGTATGGTACGACTAGTTTAATTTAAGCTTATTTTATCGAGTTTGCTCAAGCTTGGCGAATGACATTGGATAGCTGGGGTCAGGTAGAATCCACGCGTCAAGATTGCACTTCTTTCGTTTTTGAAGTTAAATTAATTGGATGATCCAATTATTCATGATTAGAAACCAAAGATGCGTTTATTACCGCAATAAATTGTGTATATTTTGAGGAGGCAGCGATTTATCAGCGTCTTCTGTAAAAGCGATGAGCTTGTGCGATGCTTTCATCCCGCTCTCATGATTTTCGGTCTTATTTGACCTTATGTAGTAATTCTTTGTGATGTGCTGTACCAACGAAAAGCAGAAGCTCAAATTAGTTCCGTAAGTACAATTTAACTAACGTGAAGGCACGCCTAACACAATCGAAGCCAACAGTCAAAGCAGATCAGTTAAATGAGATGAGAATCGATCAGAATGAAGGATTACATTTCAGGTTGCAGTTGGACTCCTTCGGTCGATGTCCACTATGGATACACTTCACAAGCCAATGCTGGGTCCATGCTCCGGCGCATTTTCAATGACTAAGCAGTCCCTTTCATGAGGAACAACAATCTCTTCCACAGCGCTCAGGGCGATAAGCGGTACTCGATAAATCGGGAACAGTTGCGCACTGACGGCGTGATTTACTATTAGCAGCCGAAAGCAATATCTGCTCTGTTGAAGAATCGATGTAATAAACTATTGATAGAACAAAATTGAGGAGTACAATTTACCAACTAAGACAAACACAACATCTATTCACAATGCATCTGCGGATTTACCATCTGGATATGAAAATTCATTAAACATCACCTCATTAATGGTTAGTTTGGGATTAATTCATGTCATTCATACATATCTGATACCAGAACCTTGAATCTCGAATATTGCGAATCGTGAGTGCAATGTACGTATTGTATCTCTCCACCAGTTATGTATCGATTTCATTACTTCGAATAATCGATAAGGTGACTTTGATGTGTAGTGCATTCACAAGAATCACGTGCTGGTCACGAGATTATACGGTATTGTTTGGAAGAATCTAGCGCAAAATCGTAATTACTCGTGATCAAATATAATTTTGATGCAAGACATTTTCATATTATCTATCATATTTCTCGCTATTTTTCGTTTGAAAGTCAAATGTTGACAGATTTATTTAAATTTTCATGAACATCATGCATTTTTTAACATTCAAGCGACACACAGTGACTTCGAAATACGGAAACCTCGTGTACATGCTCAGCCGGTGTTTGGATGACATTGAACGATTTGGAAAACGTCTGAACAAATGTGTTCACTTCGATGACGTTTCCGGAGAATATCGTACGTTTCGGATTGGTGTTTGCTTTTCCTTGATTATTTATACCATCACGTAACAATCATTGAGCATTTTGACGGGAGTTAAACAACCTGATAACATTCTGAGATTGGCGTTAGTATTTTAAACCAACGAAAGCAAGTAAACATTCCGGTTGTGAAAATAGAGTCGAAACTGCATCCAGAAAGCACATCTGATCGCGTAGGGGAAACTATCATGATATATTGATCAATGCATTGTGGTACTCTCATCCCCATCCCTTACACACCACTACCGGTTTCTGGCTATTTGCCGTCATCAGGTGGAGACAGTAAGATCAGGTTCAGTGAGCCTTGATATGATGATCACTTATAATGGCGCAATTTCCAATGATAACCTCTTCGCTTAACTATCATTTATTACTTATTGATTTTTTCATGCTTAATTGTTCTACGCGTTGGTTTTACTCGTTTTAGTGGTGGTGTTTTCGCATCCAAATTCAGTTTTTCAGCAGTGTGCCACATTTGATTAATTACACATCAATGGAAACCAAGAACTACATCAATGATATAATTTGCTGGTTTCTTTTCGAGGGCTATTTACATGTCATGAAAATGCACAAAAGTCTAACAACGACGTCAAATTTTCCATGTTTCTTCTACATACAAATAAATATGTATATATTCCCAATCACATTCAATTACCAATTCACATTAAAGTTACGGCAAACCAATTGTCCTGTAACTTAGTATGTGTGTTTTGCATTCCGTGTAAACATAGAAACTTGAAAATACAACAAATTAAAGCTCGTTCTGCTTTTAACACAATTCATCCAGAACTAGTCACGGACACAAAGGTCAAACCACATGGCTACAGAGAACTCACCGAATGCGTTCGTAAAATCAAATATGCGTTGAACTTGAATTCGGAATTCGAGAAAGAAGTTCCAGAGACGTCACGAAAAATTTTCACTCGGTTAATCAAAATCACCTTCTGGTTAGATGACATTTGCCAGGCAAAGGTTATCACGGCTTACGATGCTCATTCGGTCAGGGATGTGGTGGAACCGTTGTTGTACGAGGACACAATCGCGTCTATCAAAACAATGCTTCCGGATGACCTTCAAACCAAATGGGAGCGTTTGGGGCCCACATGGAACACACCTACGTGAGTTACGGTATTTGATATGATTTCTATTAGAAAGTTTCGTCACATAAATTCGGTGGTTTTTAAGAGATTGTGGTGTATGACATCCAGCGGTAGAACGTGTTTGCAGTTTTTGCAAAAACATTTAGTAATTTCTTTGGAACTCATGCGCTGTCGAGAAACGCAACACTTTGGGCAAGCTTGCTTGTATTTTATTTCAAAATTCGTTTATAAATATTTCAAACATTCACCTTCTCATCATTAATATAACTGGAAAATTGTTGACGGACTACCCATTTACTCTTTCTATTTGACAATATTAAAATAAAGTACGAATTCGCTTTCGTCCGGAACCCATAAAAAGTACAAGTAGCCACTTGGTTACAATTTACTTGATAAACGGTTATATGTATTTGATGAATTCATTTGAATAAAAATTCATCTGCATGTATTTAAATCACACACACGAGCTGTTTAAGATCACTAGGTAGTGACTGTAGGATTAGCACCTAGCTCCTAGCAACAGTAGAGGAATGTTAAGCAAGATGTGAACTTGTATGTCACATTTGGATAATGTTAATGATCTTTGTTAATGACCGTTTGTTTAACCCTGTCTACATGTGCGCAGGCACATGTGATTGAACAGGCTGGCCCCCCAACCTTATCCAACAGTGGCAAACAAGTTCACAACTTGTTCATCATTTTAATGTAATTTCATATAAATTCGTTTACCATCATCATCATCATCATCATCATCATCATCATCATCATCATCATCATCATCATCATCATCATCATCATCATCATCATCATCATCATCATCATCATCATAGACAACATTACATCGGTAGCACGTACCGAATGCTTAGCTACCACACAACCATGAAAAGTAAAATCCTTAAAGATTGGGAAGGGTGGGACATAAATAGCTACGGATGCTATAGAAAAGTAAGCACAAACAAACTGGGAAGAGGTGCCTACACCTCAAATGGAACATGCATTCAAACAAGTTTCGTGAACGAGTTGAGCGACATCAGCACGGCAGCTTTCTTGCGGCTTTCACTGCCAAGCATCATAACAAGCTTTTCTCGTCACTACGCTTTGCAACATACAAGGTTAAGCAAGCACTCCAAGAATATGCTTAGTGCAAGACCGCCATTGAACACGGTTTTAGGACATATCCTGAAGCGTAACTAGCCATTGTGATATCTGATCACGGTGACACCAGCCTGGAAGTCGCGCTGCGCCGACCTTGGTATCGTTCAAAGAAGAATTACAAAGTTATTATTCGTCAAGAGCTCCATAATATCGAAAGACAATACACAACTTATTATTGGTACTGCTCACATACTCAGCACTTGAACACCACAACCAATCCTAGCTGTATACGGCCATCAGATGGAGACAGTGAGATTAGTTGTAATGTGCGTTGAGACAGTAGAATAATTGGAAACGAAGCTATACGTTGTAGCCTCTGGCAAATGGTGTTCGTACAACGAACCACGATAAGTGCAGGGAATGTGAGCAATATGATCCATTGGCTGGTTATTAGCGTTTTGAAAGCCTAATGAAGAATCATTTCATGATTTTTCATTTGAAATCCATGTTTCGATGCACCTACCATATTCAACATTTGCCGCAACGTATAATCTTATTTATTACTCCCTAACTAGCTCATGGGTCATGGAAACTAATCTCACGGTCTCTACCTCATACCGTTGAACAGTCGGAGATTGATTGTGGCGTATAAGTGCCGGGATACGAGCAATTCTATATATCAGTATACTAACGTTGTGGTATTCACTTAAACTCATATTTGTTTTCGATAATCACTTGTTGCGATGCAACTATTTAAGGTAGTAGGTAACCGATCTTGATTTAAATGTCCACAAAGGTGAACACAGCTATGTAAATACTCACCGTTTTGGTATGCCAACAATCCATTTGACTTATGCATGTAGCAGCAACATGCGTCACGTTCCAAGCAGTGTTGTCTATTTGTGCTGATTATTTGCTTTTTCTTATGTTGACAGGATTCTCTGGCCTAACCCATTAAAAAGTTACATGCCCCAATTCAAAACTCATCCTCGCTTCCGGGTTCTCAGACCAGAACGATTACACCAATTTCTCGAGGTGAGTATTGACTTGTTTCGTGTCGTTGCCATCTAGGAGACATTCCGTGAGTATGCCAACGGAATTGCACGGAATAAATCTAATCTAATTACCATCAACACTCCTTACATATTCAATTATTTTGGACTATAGGTTTTCCTTTTCCTCTCCCTTTTTCTCATTGCTTTTTGTTAAAATTCGTTAGACATTAGCATACTCATGAGAATTTGTTTTTCTAAATTTTAAATTGCATCTAATATATACAGAGAGAGCGGAATGAAAAAATTTCATTTTAATTTACGAGATGATGCCTTTTGCTGTGAGATGTTTCAGTCATGTTCTTGGTTGCCATTGCCTCAGGTCGAATACATCGATCACACACTTCGTCCTGTGTACAAAGTTGGCACTCACGGTGTACAAGGAAGTGAGTTCACGTTTCATTCAATCATGAACACTTGGCCACGCATTCTTGAAGAGGGCCGCCATTATTTGCAGATTTATCACATTTTGACTAACAGAATGATTTTTCTTTGTAAAACAATTGGAAAATAACTTTACATTGCTGTTCTAAGTTCTCGTTCTTCAGTTTCCGACTAATAGTTGAATTCAAATCACTATTTTAACCACACTCACTTTCAAACCCAAATCATTACCGGGCTCTCATTGAAAGGGCAAACATTTGACTTTGCAAGATTTGTATTCCTGATGTCATTATTAAAGTTTATTGATGATTTGTCCTGATTAACTGGGCCATTCTATCTTTATTACTTTGCTATAGCCAGTTTAGGTCACGATATGTGTACCTTTCCGTATCATAAACGCAAATTCCCTTCTGAATTCATTGAAAAGTTGTATAATATTGTCTTTGTCGGTTGAGTATTACCCAAAAATGACTTTGATTCCATTATGTCACACGTATTCCTCGAAAGTATTCGGCTCGTATTTCGTCGCATTGGACGGTGAGGCATCTCATTTCGTTCCCATACAGATAACGCTTTCCTCTCCATAAAATTCTGTTAAAGCCAACCAAGCGCTCTTATTGCTTTATCTTTCTGTGATTATAAAAATGCCGTATCGGTTGATGCATTATTGAACCAAATTAATCAAGATCCGCAGAGGTGCGATCTAACTTGGTGAGTACTAACCTGGGAACTAAACATAGCATTAAGTCTTGACAGGGTTTCACATATTTACCGTGGAAATTTATTAAGTTGAATAATCAGCTTTATTTGAAATCATTTCTACCCACATGCTCATTTCACAAGACCTGGTAATTCACGAAATAACATAATCCATTTAGTGTGCATTATGATGACAGTGGTCAAAAATTGCAGCCATTCAACGCTGAGTATACAAGTAATACATACAATAATCTAGTAATTCAAGAACTATCTGTGTACTACTGCATGATTTTTATTAAAAAGGGCCGCCATCAGCGTCTGTCGGAAATCTGAGGAATTGGTTACCTCTAAACTGCAGTTATTTGTTTTAATGAAACACCTGAAGAGATCATGAAGATATAATGATTTCTATATGCTTTAACGTCACTTATTATTGAAAGAGATTTATTCAAGGTTTTCACACCGAATGCTGGTTGTAGAACTGCACGAGATGTTCCGCGGTAGAATGTTCATCGATTGTCTCCAGAGCAACATGTGCTCTGCTCGAACGATCAATTCGTTCTTTATTGAGACAACCGATACACTTTGCCAACTACACAGTTTGGTCATATTGATTCCGGTAAATCATGCCAAGGCTGTGTTGAGTGCGATCGGTAAAATCCACCGTGCCTCGCTGATCTACCTCAATCGCTACATTGTAACATAATTGATACAACGATACCACGATTTACGATGATTCGATGTACCGAAAAACCATCACATTGCCGAGCTTGGGTGAGAGTTCGGCTCGAATAGTCATTACGATAGCAGGAACACTGAGTATTACTGGGCTACATTGTCGTATGATTAAATTTACGTCAAGTCCTAAGTAGTTATTATCAGAATGTTATTGATACATCGCTCACATGAGGCAAAAATGAGTGTCGAAGCGATACCTGATCTATTCATAAATTATATGCGGGTAAAATAAGCTATGCTTTACAAGATCCACAAAAATGTACATAGGGTCGGATGGTAAAAACATCGAAAAATATTATTATAGATTATTGTCAAACGTAAAAACATAATTGTCCATATGGGTATAAAGTGATTTTTTAAAAGCGTCAATGGTTTCAGATTGTGCTACGTGAGTAGGTATTGACAGCTAGGTATTCACAATTGCACACCGCGAACAGAAAATGTGTATTTGCGGCAGTTCAATCTGCTATGCTGTTGGTATATATATCCTAATTGGAGACTCGATCAGATTACGAAATGACATTGACATAAAGTAAGCAAAAATTGCAGCTAAACAGTTTGATTTAAATTATTAAATGAAGTAAAAACTTGATTTAGCTCGGAAAATATATATTTGCAATCGTTTTCATCACACACCGACTAACGGTTACGCGCTGTTTGCACTCATCAGGTAAGGACAGAGAAATCATTTCAAACTCAAGAGCACCTTGACGAAAAACATGAAATCATTTCCTACGTATATTAGCATGTTTTCGAATCGGTGACAAACATCAGGCAGACATAGCGCATATCAAGTGCTTTGAGTAATGAACAATGTCAGGGATATTCTATTATGTGATCTCTTTCATGAAAATGGGGCACCAGTTCCATATTAATCCAGAACTTCAACTTTCGAAATCCCACCTTAAGCTTAACTATATTTGACAACCATCCCATCACATATTTTAGACTTTTCCGGCATACGCTTTTGTTTTAATCATACCACCATTTAAATACTTCCAGACTTTCTTCTCCTAACTCTTCAAAAATGCTCCTTTAGTGTCTGAGAAAATCCACAAATGAGTTCATGTTAAAAACATCACCTATCTTCGAAGTGAGAACTTATTTCAAAGCTGAGATATCTCATTCGCTCTACTTTTTCACAGACAGATCATCTTGAGAAATGTCATCCAAAAACAATTCGCATATTTTGTAATTTGTACTTAAGCCATCATATAAATGTACTTTTGTATATGAGCTAGCGTATTCGCTTAAAGTACCTAGAAAGTGAACTTTATGTGCAGGTCTTTAGCAATATCGTTGGAAGCGTATTCGGTGCACTTTAATAAATTCGTAGGGGAGATCGTCTACATGGGTAAGCATTTTAATACTGAACAGTTGGTGGAGTTAAACGTGCAGACCTCGTGAGTATTAAAATTAAAACCTCCACTATATCTCCACATACAAACCAGCAACCTCAAAGTTCAAAGGCAGACACAGGAATAAATTATTGTATAAGGCGGGTAGCTGAACTAATTTTCTTATCACTCATTTCTGCCTGTGTAGCGTGTGAAGAATCCCATGATTTGCCCTATCGATTTAGTGAATTGATGTGGGCCGGTTGATATTCGTAAACTCAAGACACGAGTCAACCGCCAGCATCCAACCATCTGTTAGGCAGTGTATGTGGGTTAAAAATACCAGTAACAGAATGCAGCCAGCGGAATCTCACCGAATAACTGAGACAGCTCCATGTGAGCAGGTCTTCGCACATGTAGACTACGCGCTGATTGATGTGAACTTCGAATACATCGAATGTTGTCGCTCATCGTCACAATTCAGATCTTCACAAGGAATGCGCCGTGTTCGAAAAGCGTGTGATTTGATCAAGCAGATTTTTGATGTGAATTTGTTTGAGTGGTGAAATCTGGAGAGTCATATGGCGCACATTTCGAGACATTTGAATGGTTGTTGCCTCAAGGAGCTCAATCAGGTTGTGTTCATAGTACTACTGTCGTAAGTATCGACTTTGATGTTTTCCTGATAAAAAAATCGGTAGCCGATTTGCAAATGAGCTTTGCATTTGTCATTTCATAAGGGGTTTACCTAAGGATCGCATTTCAATAAAACATGGTATGAACATGACTAAGTGGATGTGTGTAATGTTATCCAAACGTTATCGGTCGCGCAGTACGAGGGAGGGAATGCGAAAAAAATACAATACATTGAGTGTGTTCTATACATTTCCCTCTGTATCATCTTAGTAACAGTAACAGTCGTCCACAAACAAGAAAACCTTTTAACTCAGGGGCATCGACAACTTGTTTTTTTTATACATATTTTGTATGCATAATCAGCCTTGTCTCTGTGCTATTTTTTGCTTTCCAAAGGTTTAAATAATTAACCCAATTACATTTCCTCTTACCGCAATAACTAAGTTCATATCTGTGGATGCGAGATATTTTGTAAGTTTAATCTACCTTCCTATGTTGTTGTTGTTGGCCTCCTTCGGTCGATGTCGAACATAGATGTACATCACAATCGCGTGAATATTCAAGTTTTGCAGCTTTCCTATGTACTAACCTCACAATTCACGTGTCAATAAAAAGAAAGCTTTCAAATATCATTCGAGATCTTAGACGTAATCACACATGGTATGCGAGAGGGGATAAGGGGTAACCATGTATTGCGTTTTTATTTCTGAGGATATTCGACTAAGTTTCGATAGGATATGTGTTTTCTGTTGTGCTTTATTCACAATTCTGGACCTTAGAATTGTGACCCCAGAAATCTTCACCATTCATTTGCACCTTCTCAGCTTCATGGACTAATTGAAAACTAACATTATTAAACTCAAAGTTAAGAGCACAATAATGTGAAAACTCCTCATCTCGTAACCTTGCTATCACAACGGGGCAACAGCAATCACATTGCAGATATAAATAATGTCAGTTAAACGAACAATATGAACTATTTTTAATGGTATTGTTGAGTTTATTTGGCTAGTGGATTCTTTATATGTCGTTTTTCGATTTTAGAGACACTGTTGAACTATAAGAATTTGTTTTTGCTTGCCATGAATTCTTTTTTAAGTGGCTACATCACAATGTAATTTCCAAGTCAAACAAACTGTAAGTGGAAAGTCAGGTATCCTTTAATTTGTTTAGCTTAACTTAAAAAGAATCCCTATTAATAGATAGTCATACAGCGGCTTTATTCTGGTGTGAATAGATAGAAAATTTCACAGTAATATGAAAATGGAGAATTTGTATCCAAATCAATGGCCCTCCTCGTGTCATAAAGTAATCATAAACGGTTTAGTTGATAATATGTATGATCACTGTCATAATTAATCAAAGATAGCATTACACCGATAGCAAGTACCAAATGCTCGAATGCCATTCAACCATTACCAAATAAAACTCTAAAATTGAAGAGGCTTGGGACTCGAACCGCTGGAAACTCTATAAAAAGTATGTATAAGCAAACTGGGCTAGGTTGTTTACATCTCAATCAAGTTTTCTAAACGAATAGAGAGAAATCATCACAACAGCTTTCTGACGACTTTCACTGTCCCTTGCCAATTCACATGGCAACATACAAGATGAATCAACTATTCCAAGAAGATGCGATTGAACACGGTTGGAGGACATTCTAAATCTTAACTAGCATTTGTGATATCGGATCGCGAAGACGAGACCCTAACCCGGAAGGTGCAATGTGATAACTTAAGAAAGTTTACTAGGTACAGTATTTTGCAGCTTATGTCATGTAACGGTTTGGTCAACATGAATTCTGCGCCAATCGGTATGTGGCTTCGCAAACTGTATGATCACTTTCTACGGGTGAGGCTGCACTGTGGCGCAATTTGATATTTCCGAGTTTACACCTGGTTATGACACTTCCATCAGCTGTGCATCATTACGGTTCGTAACATTAGGTACAAATTTATTCTGTTGATTTTGAACAAGCGAGCAAGCTTTACACCCGAATCTTCAGTTGACCCATGACTATTTTGTATCGAATGAGTGGTCTCATTGGACAGATATCACTCATAGATCAGTGTAGAATGTATGCTAAATTTATTGGACGAACCGTCGAACGAGGTATTTACCAACATCTGAATCAACAAGAAGAATCGCAATAATAAAGAGCATGTATTCAAATACATGCGAAAATTATCTGCTATTAATTTAAAACGTGTTTTCATTTGTTGACAGCCATTTAATTTTGTGTATTTTAAATTCATAGTTGCGATTTGGATTGATAATATACAATGGGCATACGATTAACTCGAAATTTCACTTGCATCTCAAGTGGCAATCTTAATGTCTCATCCTGAAAGTTGTAGTTGACCTTATGTAATTATAAGAAACTAGCTGTCAAATTCAGGTCATGTACCAAACTTGTTTTGCGGTAGTGAAAGGTCAAGTCAAGCATTCGAATGTTCTATCAAATAGGACAATATTACCGATTCGAATTTGACTAATCGCGACATATTTCGACCAAATACGCTTACGTTTATTGCGATCTTCATGACTGTTGTCAGGAACTTAGCTGAGAGTTGTTGTTGTTGGCCTACGTCGGTCGATGTCGACCATGGATGTACATCACAATCGCATGAATTTCATGTTTTACAGCTTTTTGAATGACTAAACAGTCCGATTCGGGAGGAACAATCTCTCCCGTAGCGCTTGAAATGATAGTCAGAACTCTGTTGTATTGCATCAGTTGCACGCCGGCGTCGTGATCTGCGTTCAGCAGCGAAGAGCTGTATCTGCTCCTCCCCAGCTTGCAGACGACGCTTTACACAATGCCTCCAAAGTGAGTGGTCGAGAGCAAGTTCTTCCCAGCTCGCGGGGTCGATGCCAAGAGCTTTCATATCTCTTTTGCAAACATCTTTGTACCGCAAGTGTGGTCTGCCCAATGGTCGACTTCCTAATTGCAACTCACCATAGAGTAGATCTTTCGGAATACGACCATTTTCCAAGCCACCGCAGGCGGCGCTGACGTAATAGGGTGAGCATGCTATGTAGACCAGCTTTTGAAAGCACTTCAGCATTAGTCACTCTGTCCATCCACGATATGTTCAAGATACGACGGATGTTAGCTGAGAGTAATCCCATATTATCACTAGATAGCCAGCAGCGATCAGTTGCATAAATTGAATGTTCGAGTTTTATTGTTCCAAAGAAAAATATACCGACGTTCGCTGTGCTAGGCATCTTCAGCTCCTAGATATCTCGCGATAAATTATCGCAAACGTTATAAATAGCATTAGACGTCTTTTGTAGCCTAACGGACGTATGCTTTCATGAGTATTAACCGTGGCATTTTAGCTAACTTCATATATTCAACCTGGGACCATACACTACGCTGAAGTGGTGCTAAGGCCTCGTGTTGAATCAATGACTTCCTAAGTTCGTTTTGTGTTTGGGATCGTGCAGATGCATGTGGATAAGTATTAGAAGTCCTCGCACATTCTCATCCTGAATTCGGTAAATTCTTGTACCGAAACACCTTTGGGCCATTTTGCAGCTGCTATGCCGTCGACGATCAGGTAGGATAGATACACTGTGAAAGAAAGTCACAGGTTATAAAAATTCAACTGATTGGAACCAGTCGCGATCAAATAGTTGTAACTTACCTTCGGCCAAGTATATTCCGAGCACGCCGCAATCAGCTTATTATTCATCAATGCTTGTGTATCTTAAATCAGGTACACTATGCAGCTTAGGAAATTTATGAGAAAGTATACAACAACCTTTAACAAGATTTGGCTATGTAGCTGAAAAGTGTATTGATTAATGCTTAGCTGTCAAAAATCAGCATGTATGAGATCTGTCGCACTTCACATTTCCATGAGAGGTCGAAGGGTCATTGATCGAGCATGCGGAACCGTTTATTGTGGTCTGAGAAAACTAGCATTTTCACAAGCGAGTTATATTTAACAATCGTATAGATCACAATTGAACAGTACATTTAATGCGCCATTTTTGCCGTATAAAATGTTAAGTAGTAGTGATCACCACGTATCGTTGATGACATGCTCCTCAATTTGTTTAATGTACGCCAACCTTCGTTTCGCTTAAGGGAACTCATCTGAAAGCTTATTCTCAAACACCGTACGTTTCTCGTATATGTTAATAACAGATGGCATACGGCGTTGAAATTTTCAGTAATCATTCTGTTTTAATTTCTATTGCTTAAACTGTGTTCCACACAAAGTCATGTTACAAATTAAAATATGTGTATTTTTCGTTAATTTTTTCTCATCTCTTTGTGCATACACAGCTATGCCCAAGGTCACGCAACCAAACTTCAGAAACAAAGAGCACGAACGGTTTTACAGAAAACTTCAAGACAACGGAAAAAAGTAAATGAGGTTTCAAGCTCAATTATTTATCAACTCATCAAGCCATTCTAGCATTCACTACGTGTAAAAGTTTGCGACTATTTTCTTTACAGGCTTTGTTTCGCAACGATCAGACATATGTGTTCAAAACCTTCAGAATTATTCGCTGATCAAGGCGAAGTGTTTGAAGTGAGTTATTACGTAACTCCTTCTTATTACGTTCATCGTACACAACTGCCGGGCTGCAACATACAACACATGAAACGCCTCTAGCGTACGCTATTCTAGATGACTTCTATTTCACGCTCACTGGGATGTTCCAGCGTCATTTATCAACTATTATTACTGTGCTTCTTTTATTCAAACATTCGCATCAGACAGTCAAGCTAGAACAAACTTAATTATTTTATTATAAACAATAGCTGGTCTAAGGAATTTGAACCAAGATTCAAGGATAATGATTGAAAATGCATTCAATCTTACAGATTACCACATGACCGAAATATGTTGTTGTTGACTCCCTTCTGTCGATGGATGCGCATAACGGTTTTATGCACCACGGCATTTTAAAAGGCTGAAAAAAGCGATTCAAAAATCGGACTATATGTACGAAAACATATCCATATATCCATATATATATATATATATATATATATATATATATGTGTGTGTGTGATTTATCAGTAGTCGGAAGCAATATCGAGGTGGGTGCGTACGTTACCGTTAAGTTTTGATTTAAATAAAAGTAAGCTAGTAAAGTAAACTAAATTGGCAGGTATATGCACATTGAATGAAAATAACTGTGCCATTCCATTTAGAGTGAGGGATATAAAACTTGCAATGTTGACCTCAGATCTTGCTATCTGTTCGAAGTAATCCATAGGTTGGAAAACAGGATTATGAATACAAGTTATTATTCTCCTTTGTGAAAGTGTCCTCATGCCCAGTCGTCTGAGACGCTTAATTCATTGACTAGTTTGAAAATTGTGGACTAAATTGATAAAGCTGTCCAAAATCAAAATATCTTTTCGCAGCTATGTTGCTTAGCCCTGGACAGCATGGCCTAAAACCTGGTGTATATGCGTGTTCATCATGAGCGGAAACGAACCCTGAGAATAACACCAAATATCCGCCCTAACAACTCTAGCAGAAGTGAGGCGCATTTGTGAACAGTTTCACAGTGTAGATCGTTTTTTACTCTACCACAAATCCAACCACCGAGGACTTTTTATCCAGCTGTATAAAACAGGTTCTGGGCTTCGACCTTGTGTCTTTACAAAAACGCGAAATTGCGTCGGATCTGCGTTAGTTTGGAATTTTACATATTTAACGGCAGTTTGTTTTCGTTCGACTCGTAATCTTCAATTAAATTTTTCAATCACATCACATTGATTGCACTTGTACACTCCAGTCTGTATGCATCAATATCCAAAAATAACATTCTCTCCACAATATAAGAGAACCGTCTGTACCGCTTTATAAGCCTTTGCACACGAGTGATATACGGACGTTGCGAACAACAACATTCAAGTCGATATTAACAATTTTGTGTAATGTGTATTACACGCAATTTATCCACTAATTACATTTGCTAACGTAGGTTCTTGATGATACCAATGACGACTGGTGGACCGTGGAAAATTACACAGGCGATAAAGGCCAGCTTCCACGATGGAAATTACGCTCCCTTAATCTTGAAGACACCGTGAGCAGGTTTTCTGAACTTGATGACGGCAACAGCCCTACTCGGTTCCCACGATCTGACCGGATGTACTCATCAACAACCAGCCATCCAGATTCTGTGTTCGTAAGAAGCGACCATAACGAAGTTTCGCTCCGGAAAAAATCGGAAACTAGGCCTCGTTCTCCACACGCACACACAGACGCTGCCATTCCAGCTGGTTATTCTGAACGCCCGGGTCTGAATCCAATTGTGTTGTACTTGTCCCCGGAGCAGATTAAAGTGATGAAAAATCAACCCAGCTCCGTTCCGATCATTCTCATGCCGTACAATGCACACCCTCAGCGAGAATCGCGTCGCAGTCGTGGAACGTATCGTTCAAAATCCAGTGTCACGTTACGTGAAAATCGAGGTACCGTCTACGCAAATCGCAGTTCTACCATCAGCCCAAGAAGTCAAGTCATATATAGGCCAACCATTGAATTGAACGCCAAAGGGAAACGTGTCCGATAATTGCACGACCGACGTTTGGTAAAAATAATGATATTTAACGATTTCGTTTGAGCGCTACTAAAATTTCTACGCGTTTCGCTCCTTGTAACAAAAATTAATTGCTTCAAATTAAGTGAATTTTTTCACTTCCGTTTCAAAAGATGTGTTAAAACGATCTTTTATCGAACTAGATTTTCACAAACAATGCGTTGTTTTATCGTAGTTCGTTCACATTGATTACATTGGGAGTACTCGCAACAACGAAAAAGTCGATCAGATATGAAATAATCGAGATTAAATTATAGAAGGATAAGTTTCCCAAAACTGAAAGAGAAAGATCCACAACACAGCAATCTTAGCATAAGTGGATAAATTATTTTTCCTTAAGATATTCACATGCGATTTGAGCAGATCTATTCTGAAATATATAATCATAAATATCTGCGTCTCCTAAATATTTTTAAAATTGATAATTTAATATTTAAAAAGATAACGACTAGCAGATATTTTCTTATTTTTTCGGAGTTTACATACTGAACCATACTGGTTTACGAGTAGTTTGGGTGACTAGTATTTGTTCATTTGCTGTTAAATAACTAATATAATTTAAGTCGTATTTAAAATCAATCAGTCTAATTGTTTCAGCTGATACATTTGAAGGTTTATGTCGGAACCACTAACTAATTCAGGCTCAAATCCATCTGTGAGAAACTTTTAACTTCGAGTTAACCAGGCACTTTATTTTCACGTGAATATCACACGAGTGATATTGATTGCATTGTCAGTGAATCAAGATTAATTATATAAAACGATGAAAGAAATGACTAGCAACAGGATGTATTATCTCCAAATTTGACCATTTCTTGAGTGCATGCTACTATAATAGGGTGTTTGATTAATTGATATATTGCCACAAGATCCGTTCACCTAGAGTTGTGGAAATTGCGTTGCTTTTCTGAATTGACTTCCTGAGTTATTAAATAAATTCACCTAGCAAACAATCTATCTATATTTGAATTTTAATTGGCAAACCGTATTTTATAACGGCAAACTTCGGAAATTTTGTGTAAGAGTAAACAAAGTTATACTTGATTGCTACGACGATGGTCAAGTACATATTCACAAAGTGATTCCAGGGCAGGCACATAAGGCGCTTAGAAAAAATTGTGGTGCTCACAAGACTTACTAAACCTAATCTTACTGTCTTACCCTGATGACGGCAAACAGCCAGAAACCGGCAGTGGTGTGTAAGTGCAGGGGATCTGAGCACCATAGTATATATGTAGGATATTTATTTCTTCGTGGCTCATCGGCTTATCACCTCCTTGACAGCACAGGAACGCACACGTTCACGTTAGCTTTCAAGATATATATATATATATATATATATATATATATATTACATGCTAAAGTGTCACGTCTATGAAAACTTCAAGTATTACTTAAACTCGATTTTAAACATCTATTCGTCGGCCATTCATAGATTTATTCATAGATTATATGCAGGTAAAAAGCTATGCTTTACAAGACCCACAAAAATGTACATCGGGTCGGATGGTAAAAAATATCAAAATATTGTTAGATTATTGTCAAACATAAAAAACATACTTTTCCATGTGGATATCTAGTGATTTTTTTGAAAACTTCAACAGTTCCAGATTGTACCACATGAGTAGGTAAACTGTTCCACAGTTGCACATTGCGAACGGAAAATGCATATTTGCGGCAGTTCAACCTGCTATGCTGTTGGTAAAGTTTTAATTGGTGACCTCGCAGATGTGTGTTATGGGAAAGATGAAACAAATGACCGCAAGGATGATTTGTTTGATTAAGCACTGTCCAAATGAATATAAGTGCTCCTCGTTTCCGTCTGTATTCAGCCGAATGCAAATTCAATAATTTAAGTCGCGTTTCGTATGGATAATTTGATAGTCCCAGGACGAGTTTTGTCGCTCTGCGCTGTGGAGTTTCTAATAGCAGAATATCTTTTTTCAACCAAGGATCCCATGCCGGTATAGCATATTCAACATGAGGACGGATGTACGTTGAAATCAATTTGCAGGCAATATTGGGGTCAAACGAACCTAGGACTCTTTTAAGGAGACCCAAGTTGTTTTCAGCTTTGCAGGCAGCCAGTCGACATTGCATTGAGTTTCCTAAGTCTGATTGGATAATCACACCTAAATCTTTTTCGGAGGAGGCGGGTTTGATAACAGTGCGACCAAGATAATATTCTTTGCTCGACTTGCTGTTGAGAGACAATAGGCTGCATTTCGAAGCATTCAGGGGCATTTCGTTGTCTATGGACCAAGTGTGAATCATATCGAGATCCCGTTGCAGGTTCTGCGTGTCGTCTGTGGAGTCTATCTTGCGCCAAAGCTTTGCGTCATCAGCGAAAATAAGCACGGACGACTGTAATACAGTAGGCAAGTCGTTTATATATATTAAAAACAAAAGCGGTCCGAGGACTGATCCTTGTGGGACACCACGGGCAACTTTAATCGACTCGGATAGTTCGTTTTTGACTCTCACGTACATCTCACGAGATATCAACCATTCTTTAATCCATGCATGGAGTTTACCCTGTACTCCGTAGGTGAGTAGTTTCGACGAAAGTATTTCGTGATTCACACGATCGAAGGCTTTTGAGAAATCGATATAAATTACGTCCACGGAGTGGCCGGCATCCAGTAGCTCAGACCAAGATTCTTTTGCTAATAGCAAGTTTGTCAGACAGGATCGTTTTTTCCTGAATCCATGCTGTGCCTCGGAGATTAAATTATTAATCTCAAAGTGATTCCGTAAGGCATCAGCTATTATGGACTCCATTACTTTGGATAGCACTGGTAATAACGCTATCGGGCGATAGTTTAAAGGATCATTTCTTTTACCACCCTTGTAGATGGGACTAATCAGGGCAGTTTTCCAAGTTTCTGGTACAAAGCTCTGCTCGAACATCATCGTGAATACGTCAGATGTCGGTATTGCCAACTCGGAAGATAGATTGTGCAAAATGTTTGCGTGTATATTGTCTATACCGGGTGAGCCTGTTCTCTTCATCGTCATTAATTTTGTTTGAACAACGTTGGGGGAAAACTCCACCCCCTGAAGAATTGGCAAGCTGCAGCTGTCAGAGTTTAAGGGCTGTCTATGGGTCGACACTTGTGAGATAACTGATGCAAATTGTTGTCGAAAAACGTTAGCGCAATCTTTAAATGACGTCACTATTCCAGTACCAGAGACCAGTGGCGGTATTCCCATTTTAACATTCCGGAGGTCGTTGACGTGTTTATACAATGCTTTGGGATTTATAATGAATTTTTCGACAAGACTGATTTGGTAATCTTTTCTGTCTTTTCGAATGAGGCAGACACTTATTTCGCAATAACGTGTAGTAGCACCAAGTTATCCCAGAAGGATCGTCCAAGTATTTGGACCAGGCATTGTCACGTTTACACATCCATTTCCGAGTACTGCTTCTGAGAGGCTTTTTCGGACGCTGTTTGCTGGATATTATTTTTACCTTCGATGATAAGTCAATGATAATACGAAGTTGGCTGTAAAACGTTTCCCAGATTTCCTTAGCTGATTTGAGTTCAAGGAAATCCCATCGATTTGCAGTAGCAAGAGCTCGAAGCAAGTCATAGTTCACAGTTGCATACGTTCGTTGAGTATTTCCTGCTGGTTCGTATTGATAAATATAATCAAATGTCATGACAACATGATCACTCAATCCGAGTGGAGCTGTATAGGAAACAGATTCTATCATGAGTTCTTCGTTTGTAAGTATGAGGTCCAGGCTAGATGGGGTTTGTTCAGATCGAAATCGCGTTGGTTGTTGCACATGGTTGTAAAGAGGGGTGCAAGTCATTATTTCTTGAAGAAAGCTTTTGAATGAATCGTCACCAGTAATGTGTGTTGCAAGGTCGGTACATTAAAATCACCGAGAAGGAGCGAATGTGAATATGTGAGCTTCAATGCAAAACGTATTGCATTAGCAAGAACAGTGTCAGCGGCAGATGATGAAGAAGGGGGTCGATAAATCAATGCTAAGAGGCACTTACGTTTATCATGTAAGTCAAAAGAGCAAAACGATGTATCTGGGACATCTAACTCGGGAGAGAGAAGTATAGTGCAGTTGGTGCTTTCACGTAAGTAGAGGAGAACACCGCTACCTTTTGTTGCTCGATCTTTTCTGTAAATCATCATATGAGGGATTTTAAGTACAGAGTCGTGTATAGAATTACACAACCAGGTTTCTGTCACTGTAATCAAATCCCAAGACGCCACGGTCGCACGTGAATACAGTTCAGTAAACTTGCCCAGAAGGCTCTGAGCATTGGTTATTGGCATACTGTAGCTCATATATGAAAATATAGAGCTGTGCTTTGCAAACACTTAAAGTATTGAAACAGCTACGCAGTATCCGTAGACTGATTAGGATATGTCCACATAACAGCAAGTTGAAACACTCTCATTTAGTAATGAAACGGCCAGTTATTGTGTTATTTAACATATGGTACACGATTTTCAGCAGAAATGGTGGTTGCAATTCTGCTATGCACATTGTAATTGAATTCGAGTGCACTTCTTTGTCACTAAGCTATTATAGCAAATATTGGTTTTATACAAATTTTTACAAGGTGGCAGCAGTTTTAGATTGGTGTCAAACTTGTAAGCCTTATTGAAATTTTTTCTCATCTCGAGTTTCATACCGATTATCATACATTGATTCTAATCTCCACATATTCCAGCGTCCAATCTGCTTTTCTTCAACCGTTCCAATTGATAAAATGAATCGCCGTCATGACGCTTGGTTTCACTAAAACAATTCTTAATTTAGGTAGATATGTTCAGTCGTCTAGCTGAAAACCTTGAAACGCTCAGCGTGAGATTTACTTGTAGTGTTAAACACTGATAAATGTTGGATAAGCTCACCAGACACTTACAGTACTCTGCTAACTTGGCTGAACTGAAATGATAAAACATTGACGCTAATTGCGGCATAACAGGAGATATAAATCACGTGACATAATAGTATATTAGGCTTTGTCATAATTTTCATGCTGGCGATTTGACGATTGATCGTATTTAAGAAAAAACATATCTTTTCGATGGTGATCTCGAGACGTTCAGATATTTGTTAACTTATTCTTAGGGATATGTTATCATAACACTACATAGTCAGTTTAACGTTCGCACCAAACCGCGGCAAACATGAGTAACGGGGATTAACATAGGCACCCTACATCTTGCCCAGCGGGTGACATCATTTCACCATTACATCTTCGTGTTGCCAGAAACTGGAAATAAGCAGTTATCTCATTGGCCACAAGTAGGCCGACGATAAACATTCTTTATTTGAGTAGTTTTTCTCCTATTACGTTCTATGTGGTCAATCGCTTGGATAGATACTGGAGAAAACGTATACTCTGCGGTACACGAAGAGTTATTCAGTAGTTCACTCGGATAATGAAAAAATTGCCTTTTCAGAATAAGCTTACAAACTGTTATCTAGCCTTTAGATAGAATTAGATTCCGTTGATGAATATATGCGATCGTACCAATTTTAGTGTGTGTTACCGTATAGGGGAAGTAATGTAATTGTTTGATTAGGCGTTAATAGATGTCAAGTGCAGATGTGTCTCAAGAACATATTTGTAATATTCTTTTTTTCGTATTTGCAAAAGTATATATTCTGATTAGGATTAGAATCTTCTCCCATGACACTCAAATATACATTCTGTATCCATTAATAAATGCTTTCCTTCCGATTGAGGTACCAAAACTAATTCGATTTGATGTGAAGCTAGGCATCAATGGCAAATTAGCGTTCAACGATTACCTGTAGTGCTTAAACAGATGAACATGGCAAAGGCAGCACAATACATTTAACCGATCGTTATATATAAACACTTAAACATCTTGACTAGGATATACATATTTAAAGTCAACTAATTCGAATAAGGCTAGTTTTAGCTAGTTTTCGGAAACAGTTATTATTTACATATATTGTCACTGTATCCAATGCATCCAAAAGGTTTTAAAAATGCCAATTGGTGAAGGTTAAACGCTCGTTAGCCAAACCGGATAAAAATGAGGTCGAAACCATTTGTATACTGTATGTGGAGTGATACATCTGAAGTGATAAGTAGAATCTTGAACCAGGCATCCTTATGTGTAACAAATACGAAAGTGAAAACTATACGTTCGACTTTCAATCACCTAATGGATAAAACACCATTATCAAGCGTTACGCACACCATCTACAGAATCGAATGTAGAGATCGTTCCGGTGTGTACATAGGGCAAACATCCAGGGACCTTCATACTAGAATCGAAGAACACCGAAAGCTTGTCGAAAAACAGACCCGAGATTCGAAGGAATATCAACATCTCAATTTTGATTCAGCCTTTGTTGAGATTGTTTTGGATACAGATCATAGCGTCCATCTAAACGATACAGAATTGCTAGGACGCGGTATTAAATCGTACGGCGGAGGCGGTCAGAATTACGAAGGCAGGTCAAGATTCAAGATTTATGGTGAAAAAGCAAATAGCTGTACAATAACATATGGATATACGTTTTAAAGTTGAACAAATCGTTACTTTAAATTTTGCGTCCATGAGCAAACTTAATTCCAATTGTGACATAGAGAGAGAGAATTTCGACTAAAAATGTATGTTTGGGTACATTATTTAACCAGGAATATGTGTGTAAGAAGGAATCACAAAGTGATTTAAGTAAACTGGGGCCAACACAGAATTATTCAAAATAAAAGATCATAACGTTTTTTATAAAATCATTTTTTGATCCGGAAACAATTTCAGTAGGTAAACTGTTCCACAAAAAGCATACACGGAGTGCGTAACCCTTACGGTTACAGTTTAATCGGGAATGTGAAATTTGAAGAATCAGGTTGTGACTGCTGGTCGAGAGATTAAAACCAATGTTAAAAAGGTGACGGAGTGGGTGGGAATCCCTATGGTTTATCAGGTTTGTCAGGATTAGGCCAGCTTGGATGCTTTTAATCTCCAGAGTGCACAATTCAAGTTTAGTCATTCGCTGCTCAAATGGTAGATTTTGCAATCCAGTAACTATTTTAGTTTTCTTATGATAAATCCCTCCAAGGAACAAAATATCTTTTTCAATCCATAGTATCGAAGCTTGCACTGTGTATTCCATAACGGGATGTATGCACATATTGATTACATTTGACAATGAGTGTTATGTGAAGAAACCGGAAATTATTCTGAGTAAGCCAGAGTACGCGCATGCATCCGTAGACCAGAAGACAGTCTGTTATTAAAAAAAGATCTTGATACACTTCACAACTGGTCATCGAAGAAAAACTGCCGTTCAACGTCAACAAATGCAGGCTCATGATGGATGGGAATCAAGTAGATTTGAAATACCATATGGGTTCACATAACCTTGAAAATTACAGTGAAGAAAAGGATTTGGGTGTCTTCATATGCTTCAGTTTGTAAACCTTCTTTTTAAACTAACACTGCGTTTACGAAAGCAACACGTGCCCCGAATCCACATAAACGGGTATTTGATAAATTTTCGCCAAAGGTATTTCCAATGATCCTGAATACATAATTGAGACCAGTCATGGAATATGTAGTAGACTGACTACTACAATGAAGTCCCACGTAGGCAAGAGAAAACGTACAGGACAATGAAGATTTCATCGTGGTAGCCAAAACGTGTACAACTGTATAGAACAGCAGTCATATAACACGCGTGAACAGAAGAAGTGTCAAGGTCAATATTTTTAGGTCCAGTGAAAAACAGTTGTTACACAACACTCCTTTCAAGAAGTCTGTTCAGAGGAGATTTCTGATCAGGAATTGACAGTCGAATGGGCTAAGCGGTGCCAGGTCATTTCAGGCTGAACATAGTATCTCAGCAACCAGGAACTCCAAAGTTAACCAAAGCACTTGATCTGCATGGGTCGATGGTCGGTGGTGACCGGGGTAGGTAGGAGAACCAACCAAAACTAAACCGAGTCACGTCTCACAAGCGGTGAACATGCTGTTTGCGGGGATCGCACGGCTGGCATGGTCTCAATAAGAACCCAGTAGGAGAAGATGTAGGCACATCCGTATGCTTTTCAAAGGAGAAACAGTTGCCCTGAAAATAGAGCCCCTGCTGAAAAAGTTCCTGCATCTCTAGGGTTGATGGCAAACTGCCTTCCCTGAAGAGAACTGGGTGGCGTGCCAAGTCGGGGTTGTAATGACTTTGTCTGATAGATTTCGTGTTGGACGGTGAGTGCTCATGGCTGGGGCTACTGGTTTGGTTATCGACAAGCGTCGGTGGTCCATGGTTGCAATGTACCATGGTTGCATTAGTGAGAAGTGTGCATGTGTACCTGAGGGGGTAGGAAAAAAGCTGTTCCTGGTGCTGAGTGATAAAAAGGAGGTACAAAAATTCACGGGAGATATACCAAGCAATAGAAACGTGTTATATATGAACCACATTGTCGGCGATCCTTACGCGTTGCCGTTTCTCGCGCCTAGTTGTGGTAATGGCGGGCTCTGAGTTAGTAGTGGATGTCGTGGGATTTATTACTGGTGGTACTGAAGTTGCCCGTCGGTCTTGCGGATTAACCGAGTCAACTGTATCGTCCACAAACGCCGGTGTGACTCTATCAATCTAAACAGTGTCATGCCCACCGTCGCGGAAAAACACAACTGTTTTTAGAAACCGCTTAATAATCCTAATCGGTTTGGCATAGGGAGAGTGAAGAGGTTGGTTCACCATGTCATTTCGGAGAAAAACATACTGGTGATGTGGCAACTCATGTGGAATTCGGGCTGCTTGAATACGGTAAGCGTTCTTAATTGCTTTCCTTATTCATCCATTTTCCCACGCTACTTACAGTTCATACACGAACTGGAACCTATATATTTGTGATAATATCTAAAAAAATATAATCGTCGTAATAACATCATTTCTACACGATACATCCTAAAACATGTATCTTTCACCGTATCGAAAATTCTTAAAACTTCTCAAACAAGAAATTTCACCGTTAGATTAGATGGTGAAATTCTTTGTTCTTGAATCATTTGAAAAAATTCGAATATGGATTATTAATTCTACGTAACGAAATAACAACTTCTCAAACATTCTTGAATTCTCTTTAACCAATAATATCTTTTATAAATCCTAATTTTATTATTGATCATGATATCCTGATACAAGCCGATAAATTTATCGAAACTATATGCACTGAAATTGGCCCCAGAGAATCCCGTTTCAACAATGTCATTGTATTTAACGTAGCTGAAAATTATCTCTTAAATGATTTGAAAAGATGTATTCTTCCTTCATATGGCATTTCTGTTGATTGCTCGGTTTTTGCCTGCTCACGCAATAACAGCATGACACAGCGAACCCCAATTCCTAAAAAATCCACTGACAAATGTTTCGTGTCATAATTATTAGACAATAAAAATGTTTTGAAATCCATACCCGGATTTTCGAATGTTACTATGAAACCTACTTCGCAACTATGCAGAATCGTTTTGGTCACAAGGAACGCAATATTACCATTATATCCATGTACCAATCATCTTCTGACGTGACTGAGAGAATGCAGTGGAAATCATCCGTAGTTCGTTCACCCACTAGAAGTCAATATTCTACACCTTCTGCACCCAGCGACATCGTGCACAGAACAACGTCAGCCTCTGACTGTTGATTTCGTGTACGTACATTCAGACAGACGCAAGCTCTTCTTCCAAACCCTAGCTCATTTAGAAACAGTAGTCATAAATGAAAATGATAGGTGCTCACACTATGTCAGCTTATGTACTCTGCAGCATAACCGGTCCCTCATTGACTGCAACTGGCTTCATTGACCCCTTCCTTAGCCACTTGGTCCTTGTACTCAACAACTTTATTATACTGATTACGTCACTCGATACCCCAAATTTTCAACCGATAGACACCGAAATTCATGTCACACATGCAATTTCATGGCAATGCTCATTTTTACAAAAATAATAAATAAAATGAATAAATAAATAAATAAAAATAAATAAATAAAAAGTTTGCCTAAATCTATTTTCACTTCATTCAATTTTGTTTTTCTTGTGTTAGAATCCTACTTATTAATGCTCGATCAATTACACCTAAAATCAAAATGCTGAAATATTTTCTCATTTTGAACTCAGTAGTAATTTTTCTTATAACGAAAACCTGGACACGAGATGACCAGCCTGAATCAACACTTATGGTACCCAATTATCACATATTCAGTAATAACCGAACTTCGAAACGTGGCGGTGGTATTCTTATCTATGCTCATTTCAGGTTTACACGTGGTAACTTTACCTCTCCTAGTCTATCAGCACTAGAAGACTCAACATAGATTCGATTATCATCTTTATATCTCCTGATAGGTTGCATTTATTAGCCACCGTCTTCAACTATCGCTAGAACGGATTATTTAACTCATGCGTTTATTAAATTATCTGTACACGAAGCGCGATATAAACTCATTGCTGGTGATTTCAACATCCTAATGTTTAACTGGCACATCATAGTTGCTATACACTTATTACCATAACGCTAGAATTTCTAGAATATAAGCAATTTATTTACAAACCTACTAGAAATGACAATATCCTATACCTAGTCTTCACTTTGAACCTGTCCTCAGCTAACCTGAAGGTAATTACATCGTTTCTTAACGGTAACCATAAAATATTATCATTGAAAATAATATGCGCCACTGCTTCAAGCAACTAATCTAAGACATCTAATGATAATCACACCGACAACCACATTAACTGGAATCTAATTACAGAATTCATTAGAAAAGAAGACTGGAGCCGATTCTTCCACTCACAACTGCCTAAAACATTTCATTCAAAAAATCAAGAGGTCTTATATGCTCATAAGGCCTACAATATTAACGAAATCCCATAAAATAGAAAAAAATAATGGAGCTACATTTTGTTGCTATGGGAACGCATGACATCTTTGATCTTCGTCGCTTTTATAAACTATCATAAAGTCAGAAATATGCTTTAGACAACACACTTAGATCCGATGAACACAAAGCCCTTATAAATTAGGATACCTGAAAAAACTAAGTGAGCTTTTCAAGTTAAGATCATTTAACTCACACAGTAACATTGAATTTATTGTCAAAAATGGTAATTTAAGCGTAGCTGAAACAATCATCAGTTCCCTTAATGCGATCTGCAAAGAATTTTATATAAAATTTAACTCTATCTACGGCAAGTCAAAATGCGTTTATACAACCAGTCAACTTCCCTCGCCTAGTACACTGAATACTTTGAGTATAAACCTGAGTGACATAATTAAATTCTGTCAACAAGCAACTTTCAGTCTCAAACCTGACGTGGCGGGCATACCTCCTGCCATATGCAAAATGGGTGGCAAAAATTTCAACTGCTCTTGCTGAAATTATTCAACGCATCTATCAAATCTGGTAACTTTCCGTCAGAAACACTTTCCGGAAACACTCAACTGTTATACCTAGATACACATCTGACTCGAAACACTTAGTCATGAACTTCCGACCGATAAACTATACAACTTTCTTACGAAAATTATTTTCTACGTGAAAATATTTGGCCTGAAACCGCGGGGTGGTGGGTGGAAACGGCTCATATAATGTCACAAGCGCGCCACATAATCCAATTAGGAAAATTGTGATTGCTTAGCCGGGGCGACATACTCACCACGTAAACCGATGGTACGGCCGAATGTTAATTCAGCGTTGGTGGCTTGCATGGGTTTTGAAGGTTGACATTTGACATAGAAGGATACTCGGTAGGACTTTGGTCCAGTCAGTACCCCCATGAGCCATTAGCTCGGCCGTAAGTTGTGTGCATTAATTTAAACCAATCCATTCGCCGCGGGGTGGTAGGCTGTAGTTAGGTGATGTTCTCAACCCAAAGTTGCCATCAATCTACTGAAAGCGCCGTCAAAATGGAAATATTGGTCCGTTGTAACAATATGCGGGCAACTGAACTGTGCCAATCAAAGTTTAAAGATATGGTGGGTAACTGTCTCCGAAGACTATTTATGTAGCGGAATGGCCTCGTGCCACCTGGTGAAAAGGTCAATGCAGGTAAAAATGTATGTACGGCCATGTGAGGGTGGTACCGTCCGACGATTTCTAAGTTGATTTGAAAGAAACGCTCATTCAGTTAGACAAAAGTTTCTAAAAGAATCTTGGAGTGTCGTTGGAATTTATTGCGTTGGTATTCACTGGACGCTTCAACTCATTGCCGAACGTCCTTACTGGATTTCAGGCAGCTAAATTTAACCGTAATTAGTTTAACGCTAGCATGAACCCCAGGATGGGTAAGATTATGTAAGGTATCGGACACTCGCCTTCTGAAAGCAGAATGGATAAGCGGTGGGAGAGCGGTTTTCGATACGTCACCCGAGCCGTCAGGCAAAGGTAAAAGTATGATGTCAACGGAAGAAGAATCTGTGAGCTGTGCGATTTCAGCATCAGCAGGTGGCGCTGCAGCGATGTCGATGAAGTCAAGGGAGGATGGTAACTCTATCACACATATTCTAGAGAGTGCACCCGCCTCAGATGTGTCGTATGTCAGTCGTGAATTGACTAACGAACTCCAGGTGTGTTGTCTCTCTAGGGTAGTACTCCTTCGCAGATCTGCTAATTAATGGAATGAGGGGCTTATGATCAGTAAACAAGGTAAACTCTCTACCCTCCATAATGTGGTAAAAATGTTTGACCCCCAGATATACTGCTAAAAGTTCTCAACCGAATGTGTTATACGGTTTGAGTCGCATCGAAAAAAATGACATCGGGAACTATGACCATATTCAACGTAATGTTGTAGCACTGGTCCCACTGCCTCACCGGACGCTTAAGTGAATAGTGACAGTGGCGCATTGTGCCAATAATTCTTAAGGGTTGTGACCTCGTCGATGTGCTTTTAAATCAATGTTAATGCTTATTTGGCTTCATCCGTTAAGATTGAAGACATTGATTTACCACGAAACAAATCGCTCAATAGCTGAAAAAGGCTCGCGCATTGCGAAATGAAACGACGGCATACGTTCACTAGTCCAAGAAATCGCCGGAGATCCTCAAAGCTGGTTGGCTATGAGAAGTTCAAGATTGTTTCTGTATTCTGTTCTAGTGGTTGGATTCCTGGAGCCAAAAGTCTATGACTTAGAAAATTGACAGAATTCTGAACAAAACTGCATTTGTTCGCGTTTATTGTGACAAAATTACTGGACAAACGATCGAAAAGCGCAGTCAGGTGACGAATATGTTCCTTATTCAAGGTTCTAGCGATTACTACATCATCAAGGTAGACGTAAGCGAAATCATGGTCCCTGCAAACCTGATCCACAAATCGTAGGAAGGTTTCAGCCGCATTACGTAGAGCGAAAGGCATACGCCCAAACTCGTGGAGACCAAATGGCGTAGTAACGTCAGTCTTTTGGATGTATGCTACGGCTACTTGTATTTGGTTGTATGCCCGAACAAGGTCCACCCTACTGAAAATAGTACACTCGTGGTTACTGGCTGTCAAGTATTAAATATACGGAATGGGTTACCTATCGGGT